>JAPYYV010006593.1:0-14166 GCA_030522625.1 Copidosoma aretas | reverse complement strand
GGGTAAAAAATGACAAAGCAATAAAAATAAACAACCTTAAACCATCAAACAAAAGTATTAAGTACGATCTCTGTTTCCGCTTAATTTAATAAAAAAAAAAGACTTTATTGCACGTATTCACACACACGGAAATCCAACTTTCCAGCTTTGTCTCGTAATCTACTTTTTCTTCCTTATAGAGTAAGATGTGTACTGGAAAAAAAATTATACGTCATGCTAACTAGCTATAAATATGGTTTATCAACTTAAGCTCCACATCAAGCAGCGGAAAAATGCACTGCGGAATTTTGGAAGGCTAATAAGGGTAAAGCTTTCCGTATATATAATCATAGATAGAATGGCCGACTAAAATTCTGCTGCACATTTTTTCGCCGCGTATATACGCAGTCTTAAGAATCTAAATAAGTTTGTGGCTGTCGGCTATCACGCTTGCGAAGAGTCAAATCAAGCAACGTGTGAGGGTGAATGATAGAATACATCTCATTGTTTTTAATTAACAACAATCAAATTATTTTACTTTTATTATAATAAATAAAAAAGGTAATTTATTCTTACAAAAAATGATCTCGAAAAATAAGTGTTGATATAGTTTATATAAAAAATTATTAAATTTTTTCATTATATTCTAAGTTGTTGATTTAAAAATCCTTTTAAAATACATATTTCTTACATAAGGTTATCTTTCTAAAGAAAAGTAGACTTTCCTACTAATGGCACTCTGGCAACCCTGGTACACCCTCAGTAGGAAAAATAGGATTCGCTACTCATGTGCATCTGACCAGGAGGGTTTTACAAGCGCCCTTGGGCCCAGGGACCGCCCTGGAGAGATACACATTTGTGACTATGTTTATGGAAACTTTTTAATGAATTATCAGCGGTTGTTTTGTATTGAAATACCTACAATTTCTGATTAGATGATTCAAATCTATTTTATTTTTATAATTTTAATTTAATAGATTTAAAAAATCAACGTTTTTTAAAATGTAGTTCTTTGCTTCACCGTGTTGTTTCAGAATATATTTTAAGTTGAAAATCAGAAATATAATTAAATTTTCTACAGAAAAATGTTTTTTAAGAATTTAAACTGAAATTATTAACAAGTACGTGTGTAGCCATACACGTATTAATAAACATATTTAGTTTTATCTTAACATTTCTAAGATGGATTTTTATAAACCTTGGCTCATTTCTTTTTATAATAATACCCATAAATTCTGAATACAATTCTAGATTGCGTTGTTATTTCCTTGTTTAATTTTAATATTAGAAAAAAAAAATTTTTTCTGAAAAACTTGATATTTTTGCATAAAAATGTAATTAGAGAAGTTTTTTTGTATATAATCGAATCTAAATTTAAAAATTCTTTTATTTGCATTCACATTATATTAAAAAGATTCTTTTTTATATCTCTGGATGAATTGAATAAGAAGAATAATTGTTACCAATATAATTTTTTACATAAAATTTGTTAACAGATCATTAAAAAACTGCCTACAACTCCATTACTTATCTTAATTTTGGTACAATATTAGTGCTCGATATTTTTAATATGATGAATTACCAAGGGTGAGTAAAAAAATTTAGTTCAATTTTTGCAAATGAATACTAGCTCTGTAAAGTAAATTAGACAGTTACATTTAGGTTACCAATGACTATTATTTTTAAGTGCAAGTATTCATTATATAAGTGAGAAATGGTATCTGAAATAGATGTATGAGAAAAAAAAATTACAAAGAATTGTTTGAGGAAGCTCTGTTCCCATGAAATGACACTAGATTCTAGTTCAGGAAGCAATTATTTTAATTTGTTTGTAATAGGCATTATGTATAAAATCATTCAAAAAATCATGTTTACGTTAAATTATATAAAAATAGGGGCTCTGTGTGTGTGTGTGTGTGTGTGCGAAACAAGTTTTTGTACAGTTAGTAAGATTTTGGAATATAATCGTTATATTTCAATTAAACCAAGCGTAGTTATTTTTATTTTTTTATTTACCTTTATTGGAAAAAGACTCTTCCTTCCTAATAGAGGGAGCTTTGTACTAGACAAAAAATTATCTGTCAAGCTAACATGCTATAAATATAGTTTATTATCTCAAGCTCCATATAACGCAGCGAAAAATGCGCAGCGGAATTTTGGTAGACTTATCAGAGCAAACCTCACTATACATATAGTCATAGATGGACTGTCCGACTAAAATTCCGCTGCACATTTTTCCGCCACGTATGAGCGCAGCCTTGAGAATCTAACTAAATTATTACGGCAAAAATGTCTGTCTGTATGTATCTATCCGTGTGTGTGGTTGTTTGTATGTGCGCAATCAGTTGTATTTAAGGTTTTCTTTGGCCAATTTCGATTTAACAAAGAGTTTTTTTTTTCTAGATACTTATGTTCGCTGGAAAACTTAATATTAATTTCATTGATTTTTCCTTTTATGTGACGATTATATTAATTTTGGAAAAACCAATTTCCAGCTATGAGGTTGAGTAATTTTTCGAGGAGTGCGTGAACGAGTGTAAAAGTCAAGCACTTTTAGTATTTCTACTGTATTTTGGATATTGGGAGTGTTCACTGTTTAGTTTTCGAACACTTTTTCATGAAGATAAAATATAGATTTATAGACAAGTTTAATAAATGACAGCAAAATCTTACCATCATACCGTCTCCTTTGCAATATCTAAAAGTTTTTGTACTCTGCATAGATATATACAATGCTTATTCCGTGCAATGATTACAACGATATAAAACAAGTCCATAGCGAAGAAAAATGTAAAAAATAATGAACACTGTATTTAATGCAGTAGATTCAGAAGCAGACACTACAGATAGCTGTTGTTACATCGACGAGTGACGTGTAATATTTATATTTTCGTCTGGAGAGTGGCAATTATATATAAGCCTAGACTTGCGTCTAATAGCTTAGGTGTCGAATTTTTTCCAAAAAAGTTGAATCGAACCAACGCGAATCGTCAGCGAATAACCGTCGAGAGGGGACCGCTCCACTAGATCAGTTATTGGCGATTTTTTCTTGATGTGGTGACGCGACCTAACGAATGGGACACGTCAGCTGACCGCTGCTATCGGGATTCCCACCAATACTGCTCAATCAGCGTTATTATGGTCGAATCTCAGGTTTGTCCTCTTATCGCGATACGTCCGACCGCGAAAGTTAGTTACGACTACCAGGATTCCAACTGGAGATAGCAAGCCAACTGTTTTTTTCGAGCGGAATCAGGGGCTGTTCTTACCCGATACGTTTTTCGCGCAGCTGGGAGTTGCAGACGGGATCACACACCGAATACGACTACTAGCGATAAACGAGAGATTACTTAGGCATCAGGAATTCAAAGGGAAAGAAAAAGAAGGTGGATGATTTTTGGTTGATACTTACTTACTTATTCTTGGTAAATGGCAAGGACGCAGCTCAATACAACAGAGACTGCTTCAACGAATTTAGGCGCAGCTTTAAATGTGTCCGATCAAGCAGATTCGAAAAAAAAAGCGTCTGCTTCGGTAGCCCGATACAATCAGGGTCTACCGAAATTAGGATACTAAATGGCAACTGATTTTGTGCTTCGAATGCACGGCTTATATACACATTTTCATTACCTCAGGCTATGATGCAGGAGTGGGCTCGACGCGCAAACTTCTAGAATGTTCTAAAGAGCCGTGGTCAAATGAAAACTTGACACTCGCC
The DNA here is from genome assembly GCA_030522625.1 of Copidosoma aretas. NCBI lineage: Eukaryota > Metazoa > Arthropoda > Insecta > Hymenoptera > Encyrtidae > Copidosoma > Copidosoma aretas. Next base: position 10,469 of record JAPYYV010006593.1, on the reverse strand, counting down.
GAGGTACATTAGGAACTTATTATCTCATCTACTGATGGTGGATGCACGTATGCTCCGTTTGCTGCGTCCGGCCTACTTCACTTTAAGAAGAGGGGAAGCATTTCTTCGTTGAATCACTTCTTCCTGTCTTCTTTCACATGAGAGGAAATGGTACAAGATTTTGGTGTACTCGCAAAACACACCCTTTGGCATTTTTGATGATCTTGATGCCGCAAGTAATATACTGCTTTTAGTGAACCAAGCTGCTAGGAAAATGAATGGTGAAAATCGCCCAATCCGGAACAAAGTTGCCGGAGGGCATATATGCGCTGCAGCTTAGTTTGCACTTATCCGCATATGACTTGTGTAGAAAATTGGTTTGAGCTATTTTTTATACCAAGCTGTAATTCAAGGTGTTTATCATGAACTGTTCGAGTTATTTACTCGTGCTCTTACGGTTTATTACATCAGCCGTTCGATTAATGTGCCGCAAGAATTGATATATAAAAGTAACCGCGTCTTATTCTAATACTTAATCAGCGTGACTATTCCCAGTTTCGCGATGAAAACAAAGGGGTCAACAAAATATATGTGAATCCATACATATGTAAATATATTTACATATATATACATTCACATATATATTAATTTTTCAGTAAAGAGCTAGCATCGAGCGCAGCGGTAGGCATTCGTCTCATAGCTCGTGTGCTGGCATGCTGAAGTCATCACAAGAGGGAAACAGGGGATGGTTAAAATTCAAAAAATATAGTAATTCACGTTCTCGACGTTACACCCCCCTCCTAAAATTGGTACTAAGGGTTCTATTGGACACCTGGAAACAATAACGCTACGTAATGATTAAAATCTATTCGGTCTCTTATTGGCTGATTCATTGATTTCACTTACTGCTAAAGGTTAATAATGTCATCGTAATTCACTGACCTGCATTTGCCCAGGGCGACTTAAGGTATACAACAACTTGCGAGGCACTCTGTGATGATAGGAACTACTCCCAAAACCCATCATCGGGTTGGTCTTATAATTAGTGTTACTTCGTTGCCTTGTTATTACTCTCTTTAGGGCTAATGATAGTTGTGATTACAAAATATACGTACATACTATTGTTAGTAGTTTGTTAATTGGACTATATGCTTATAATTATTGTTAGTTAAAGACAATATTTTTTTTACACATCTATGTTATTAAGACATATTTGTATGATCGTTGTACATTTTTTTAAATCAAAATATCTATTTTACGCATATGACATAAGTTGTGTTAGCTTAAACTGTAAGTCTAATTAGAGTGTTTATAGGTTTTCTTACCACTAAGTTAGCTGGGAGAAAAAAAGATTTCATTTCCTCTACTTCGTCTGTGTATTGAGTCGCATTTTAACATATCATGTTCCTCCTAAGATTCGTACTATAGTTTCTTAGTGAAATGGCTTTACGAAGTTCAATCTAAGAAAAGGGATGTTATAAATTTCCTATGATTAATTTATTTGCTTATTTTATAAATTTTTATATGTGTTATTATTACTTACTGTTTGCTGGGATGAGCAAAATTACAATCGTTTTTGAACAAGAAAAAAAGAATTTTATTTCATAATTGCTTTATACATTGAGTCTCACCCCCCTCCTGAAATTCGTACTTGGGCTTCGAAGTGAAGACCTGGGAAGAGTCCGCTGAGTACGGGTCTGAGAAAGGAGCTGTTATATCATTTTTTTATATTGTTATTTTTTATTGTTTCAATAAAAAAAAAAATTTCAATTTTTTGATGTTCTTAACATACTGGGTCTTACCCCCCTCCTTAAACTCGTACTAGGACTTCGAAGTGAAGACCTGGGAATAGTACGCTAAGTACGTATCTGAGGAAGGGAATGTTACATTGGTGTGAAGAGAAATAACATATTTTAAATACAGGTCCAATTGGTTCGGTATTTCCAACTGGGTGATCACACATGCGTTTGAGTGGTTTAGGAAATGGCGTAGGATGTTCGGTCATATTTTTCGTTGATAGGTTTGTTTGGGTTACGCATGTATTCTGGTATTCTGAGAATTAGTGGTTGCACAGCATTGTTGTGTAGTGGTTGCATTTCTACGTCATTTCGTCGTGCTGGATTTCCTGCCTTTAATCGACGGTTGTTGAGGATGCCCATCTCAGACGATAAGGAGCAACTTCGTTAGAGCATTTCAGACTGCTCCAAGCATTTCTACTGACCAATCGTTAGTTTGGTGGAGTAGGTAACTGGTAATTAGGGCTTCAAGTAGTGCTTTGATTGCGCTAATTATGATATAAGTGGCGACAAATCCGGCACTGGCTGTTCTAAACGACGTAAGCTTGCGCCAGATATGGTCCCATGTTGTGGTTGCTAGTTCTTCAATAGACTTATCATTGAAGAGTCTAAGGATCTAACTCCTTTTGCCAATGGCTAGTTGTCCATTCATGTCTCGAGCGATATCATTGAGTAAGGAAGCTTGCTCTACGGGGAACATGATACAATCTCTCAGTCTCTCTAGGTCACTTGAGGAGTATATGCCACTGGTCGCTAGGTTCGCTGGTTCAGTGTAGTACCACGTGGTTTAAGTCATGGGTTTCAATGTTATAGGTGGTTTCACTTCTGTAGATACACCATGGATTTAATACCACCTATCATCTAGCTTATACAGTTGCGGGAATATGGGGTCGCATGCTATACGAGTTCCGAATTTTTTTAGAATTATAGTCTTAGGCGTGAAAAACATGGTCTTTCCATTATGATTTACCAGGAGTTCTGCGTAGCAGTTCTCATCCTTTGCTAGTGAGACTTCTATCGGGATAAACTCGACGATGCGTATAGCTTCTCCGGTGATGGTTGCCATGTATCCCGGGCCCTTTGTTATACTGTATGCGAACTGATCTGGTGATGTATCGGCTATTGCGAGGGCGTTTCCCAGCGGTATACGTTCAATTTTAAAGCGTTGCATTCTTATGTCTTGATATAATGACTTCATTTGAGATCATATGTGCCTTTCTAAGTAGACAAACTTAGAGTTCATATACGTAAAGAAGTCTATCTTCTCGGAGTCTATTCTATTGATGGTTATGAGTGATTGCCCTTTTGCAGTTTCAAAGATCAAAAGCTTGGGGTGCTCAGTGCGAATCAGGTTATAACCGCATATCGCGACACGTTTCCTTGCTGCAAGGGCAAAGGTTATGTCTTTGAAGTTAAACGAGTATATAATTTCAAATTTTACATCAGCGTTATCCTGCGTCTTGTCTGCTATACCTTCGAATAATACTCCGTAGTTATTGAAATTGCAATGGGAATTTGGCAGAACATCCCAATAGCTGCTGCTACCGTCATTGTCTGTACACCTGCCTGCATTAAATTTACATCTAGTGTCTGACGGCAGTATCATCTAGTCTTCTTGAAGATTTACGTGTGCCTAAAATTCTTGTAGTTCAATTTGGATTGTCCCGAGGACTGTGACCTTATTCCAGGACCCATATTAATCGGCCTACGCTGCCCCTTTGCAAGTTCCATCAGAGGTTAATGAACCTGCAAAGGTCGTTCCAGTACTCGAGGTCTTATTTATCGTTATGTTGTTCATGAGGAAGTCAACCACGTTTATACAGTCCAGTGTGGTATAGTGAGTGGCAGTCCTCGTGTCTCACGTTTTCTATAAAGTTGGCTATGCCATTTCGCACTACGGAGCCGTGCGGGTGCATATCGCAGAACTGGATACTTCTTGGTTCTACTCATCTGCATTGGGTGACGTGTGCTTTCGTGTAATCGTTAATCTGTAGGAGCTGTATGTAGCGTCTTTTGGTCTGCACTTTTTCGATAAGTATTTCGCAGGGTTCTGCTTCTAAAAGTTTCACGGTGGTTACGTTGACTGACTGCGCACCTCAGTCGCGGCCCATCAATGCTGATGCTATGGTGCCGAATGATAACAGAATGATGTAAAGGAGAATCTTTATTTCTGAAAGTAGAATAGTCTTAGTTAGAAATAGTATTGAGGAAGTGGTTTGGAATAGGAAAAGAAGAGGCCGGAAAGGGGATGACGTGAAATGATATCGTTAGTCGAGGATAAGTGTGTATGCAAGCATGTGTGCGCACACAGTCGGTTTTATTCAAACTCTGAGTCTTCACTTAAATCGTCTCTGTCTTTAGCCGGGCCTCTGTTACTTTGAGTGTTTATTTTTGATGCTCTTAGCCGGTTTGCGTGGACGATTATATGTTCGTTACCTATAGCTATTTTAACATTACTTTTGCCTTATATTTCTAAAATTTAGTAAGAGCTAGAGAAATAATCTCCGAATTTTCCCTTTCTTACTCCCTTCTGTAGGAATACATAATCACTTGTTTTAAAGGTTTTTTTATTTTAGCTCTTATTATAATAACCCTTAAATCTATGTTTGGAGTTTACTTAGTTTTCGTAAGCTAGTTTCTCTATGTTATTTAACTTAGTTACTAAAGTAACAATATAATGTTGATATGTCGGCAGCTGGTCATCTTTCTTTAGTGGGGTTGATGATGGTAATCTTGCAAGTCTTCCGAATACAATTTGATAAGGCGTGTGTTTTGTACTTTCTTGTACATAGGTGTTATAATTAAGTGTGGCAAGTTCTATCCATTGGTCCTAATCTCTGTCACTAACGGCGTATTTCTCAAGGTACTCGCCGAGTGCGTGGTGGGATCTTTCTAAAGATCCGTTCGACTGGGGATAGAATGAGGTAGTTCTTATCTTCTTGATTTTAATTCTTTTTGCAACGTTTTGTATCAAATTACTCAAGAAGTTTCGGCCTTGATCTGTTAATATGACCTTGTGCGCACCAAAGACGCAGATGAAACGTTTTATGAATGCGTTGGCTATGGCTGCTGACGTTGCATCTTTTAACGGTACTGTAAGAAAGCATTTTGACAGTTAGTCTTGCATCGTGAGAATATATTTATTCTCATTTCGAGTTTTGGGGAGGCAACCAACAATATCCAATGCCACCTTGTCGAATACGCTTCCAGGCATATCCGTTATCAGCATTGGTTGTTTGGTCTTCTGCCTTACTAATTTCTTAAGTTGACATTTTAAGCATTGTTGTATACGTCGCTTAATGTCGTCCTTCAACCCTTCCCAATAGTACTCCTGGCGAATACGGTTGAAGGTTTTGGACACGCCTCGATGTCCTCTGATGGGTGAATTATGAGCCTCGTAGAATATCGGATTCCTATTTTATTTTGGCACGTATTCCAACGTATTTTTGCATACAATTGCTTTGACCATGCTACCCTTAAAGGTAGTTCTAAGCAGAGCGAGCATTTCTGCCCAGTCTAGGTTACAAATACTAGAACTTTGAGCTATGCTAACTGTGGTTAAACCCTTGTCCATTAACTTAATCTGTAAGTCCTTTAACATAGTTTCTAGAATATTTTAATTTCTAGTTGCGATATGCCTGTTTTGTCGGCTACGCAGAGGGCTAATTGGTACCGCTTATTTGTCAACTTCTTTACAGCAACATCTTCTAATTTCGCTTTCTTGTTATCAGCTATTTTATTACATTTAAGTAATCAGCATGCGCCTTTGTCACACGGTGTGCCGTCGGTATCAATAAAAAACATTACATCATCTTACCTATACTCGAACATTTCCTTAGTTTTTACTACGTTAGTGTACTCTATGCTACTAGTTATGATTTGTATCGTCTTTGAATGTGCTGTCTTGCGTTTCTACTCCGCTTGAAGCAGTACTCTCGGTCGACTTAGTTCTCTTTTTTTCGGCCGTTGTATTCTTTGAATTTGCGTTGGTTCTGGGGCAACCTCGTGTTTTCTTGACTTTACCTTGTTCTAGGGTAGTTTGGCTGATAGCGTCCGAGTCTTTTTCGGGAATATCTGTGACCGTTGACTTAGGAATTTTCTTAGGTGACCTCGTTTTTTGTTAACCCATTGGGTCGAATTAAATTTTTGTTCTGGCGTTGTAAGTGCGGTTGGGATATTGGGAGTTGTTAACTTGGGCTAAAGATCCTGAGTAGGTTGCTGAATTTCTCGCGTTCTTTGAAGCGAAGTTACGACGTTCACCTGATTTGTTATTTCTGGATTCCTAGATAAAACGTCGGCTGGTGGATTCAAACGGCTGGGTCGATAAATTACCCCATAGTCGTATTCTGACAGTTTAAATCGCCATTTTTGCATTCGGGTATTGAGATCTGCTGTTTGAAACCACACGAGTGATTAGTGATCTGTTACCATCGTGAACTTGCCGCAATATACATAGGGCTTAAAGGTCTGCACTAAGTGTAATACAGCTAGAGCCTCTTTTTTGTATGTATCATAACGAACTTCCGGGCCTCGAAGTACACGCGGGGTGTAAGCTATAGGTAGATCGCTGCCGACTTTCCCTTGTGACAGGATACCACCAATAGCATAGCCTGAGGCGTCTGTGGTTATAATAAAAGGTCGATTTATATCTGGAAACTGTAGGACTGGGCCTGTATATAGAGCTTCCTTGAGTCCCTGGAAGGCATGTTCCTTATGATTAGTCCAATGAAAGGGTTCATTGTTTTGCAGGAGCTGGCTTAAGGGTTCAGCGCTTTTCGCAAAATCTTCCATAAAACGACAGTAATATCCAGCAAATCCTAGAAATCGTCTAACATTTTAAATATTTTTAGGCGTAGGATAAAGTTTAACGGCCTCGATTTTCTTTGGATCAGGGTTAAGTCCCCTTTCGCTTACTATGTGGCCTATGTAGGTAACTTTGCGCTGCAGTAGTTTGCATTTGCTAGGTTCTAACTTCCAGTTGGATTGTTTTAGCTTTTCCATGACTTGATCAAAAATATTATTGCGTTCTTCCAAAGTTTTTGAGCAGATTACTATATCATCTATGTATACGAAGGTTCCCATGCCCCCTAACCCATCCAACGTGTGTGACATTGCGGATTGATATTTGACTGCTGCATTCCTTAGCCCTAATGGCATTCTTACAAACTCATAGTGCCCATCGGGCGTCGAGAACGCCGTTTTATGTGCATTGTCGAGGTGTAAGAGTCTGATGTAAACCTGATTTGCAGTCTATAACAGTGTAATATTTAGCTCCTTCTACTTAATCCAGAAAATCAGTTATATTCGGCAGTGGAAAATTACTTGGTATCGTCTTTTTATTCAGTGGTCGGAAGTCCAAAACTACTCTCCATTTGGGAGTGCCATCAGTGCTTTTCTTTGGCACGATCCAGAGGGCAGTATTATACCCTGATTTAGATCGTTTATTGATGCGGTCTTCGAGTAAATCTTGTACTTGTTTCTCTATTTCGGGCTTCAATGCGTGGGGCAGCCTGTACTGTTTGGTGGCTATCGGTACGTCATAAATAGTTGGAATGCGATGCAACATTATATTGGTTCACGTTAGTTTGTCACCTTGGAGATAAAATCTATCACTGTAGCGTTCGAGCAATGTTTTTACCTGTTGCAGTTAATTTTATTCAAGACCGTTGACATCTATTAGAAGCGTTAGCTGTTTGTACCGTGAGGTATCGTTGCTACTTCTGGTACTATTGTTGTTCTGAATATTATCGTTCTCTTGGATAAAGTATACATTGGCGAGCTCGTTGTTTGCCAGAGGCGCGTCAAGTTCGCTGAACATATCATCGACGGAATCTAAATAACCTTGCCTTTCCCCGAGGCTAGTAAACTCTTTACTAGCTATGGTATCGTAATTGAAATCTTCCAGGTTTGCATCGATTCGCTCAGTTTTTAATTTGAAGACATATGGTTCGCTCTTGCTTTCAGCTATAATATCGGGTTCGTTGATATCGTCCGATCCTTGGGGAATCGATACAGTAGTCGTGTTTACATCCCTTTGCTTGAAAGGGCTTGATGACGTGAAAGGTTGTTGTGGAGTCGATTAACTAGAGCTGAATGATGTCTACTGATGAGATCATTTCGCTGGTTATTCCTAGGAATTTCATAACTCGTTCTTCATCGATGGATAAATCTTGGGGGACGCTGTCGAATTTTATTAAGGTCTCGTGAGAGCCTAAATCAATCATAAGACTTACGGGCTCCCCTATTAGATGCAGATCGAAATAAGGCACGTACTTAGTTTGTGTTATCATTCCTATCGTATTAACTCATTAAATCGTGAAGTATCTGATTCAGATTGTTTGAACGCGTTTGACCTTCCGGCGTTCCCTGAGCTGCGTTCGTCGCCCGGGAGCTGGATCGTTTCCCTGATTTGCACGCTCGTTATACTGCTTCTTCCTACACTCTCTTATTTTGTGCCCATATATTTTGCAATAGGCGCACGTTTTACAGTCTGCACTTATGTGCCCAGGTTTGTTGCAAATTCTGCAATTTGATTGATGGTCTCTCTGCTGCTGTGTCTGTTGCTGTCTACAATCAGTAGCAGCATGTCCTTTCTGTTCCACAGTCGGCAAGTTATCTTGTTCACTCGACAATCAGAGCTGTAGTGGCCTATTTTTTTGCATGTTTGGAATATGGGCGGTGTCGTAGTCATTGTGGAATATTGTACAGCTGTATGGCCACTTACATTGCATAGTTGACATGTCAGTTGTACTTTATTTCCTAATTCATCAACTCTGTAATAATTATTTGCTGTTTGCCCTTTCTTTGAGCATATTTGGCACACTTGCTTCTGCTGACATTCACTTTCCGTGTGATTTAACTTGTAGCAGCTCGTGCATCTAATAGCAGAGTGGCTCCTCGAATTACATTGGCCTGCTTCATGGCCAGAGTTTTTGCATAGCTGGAAAATTATACGGAGTTTGCAGCTAACGTTAGTGGGCACGGTAGAACGGCACGTGTTACAAAACATGGCACAGCGCTTATTTTCGACTTGTGATCCGCGTCTGATCCACAGGGCTTTGGTTTGATTTTTCAATCTGTATGGCCTTTTTGACTACGTCTTTCATTTTTTCATCAGCTACCACGGTGAGTTGGCTCCTAATGTCTGGCTTGAGGCAGTTTCTGAAGCATTTAACGGCGCCTTGATCTCAAGAGGTAATGTAAGTAGCGGTCGCTGTGGTACCGTCTTTTAATCTTTTGACTTCTAGCATCTGTTGCTGTAAGCCGTCTGTCCCGCTAGCAAATGACATGACTGTTTCATCATCCTTCTGGTATTCAAAACTCATTTCTCCTAGGAGTTGATGGATTGTTTTAGTAGGTGCGTAAATTGTCTTCACGTGTGTGTCAAGATTAGCAAATTGGACGCTACGTATAGAGGTCCTTGCTTCTCCAATTAATCTACTTCCGACTAATTTGGTTGAATTGCTTTCATCATCAACACTCACGATTTCTTTCGCTTCGTCGCACCCTTATAGGAATGTGCTTAGCGGAATGTTATTACCGCTAAACTCCGGGACTACCTTCAAGGCATTCTTGAGGGTTACCACTTGAGTCATTGTGGCTGGTTGGGGCGGCCTCGGGTCAGTGTCTTCCGAATTACGGCGTGGTTTCGTAGGTAGCACGTGAATCGGGTCCTCGGGTGGGGTTGGTGGAAGAGTGATTGGAAGATACTCGTTACTCAGATCGTCCTCTAGAGATGGGTTCAATAAATTGAATTTTTCGTTATCTCTGTTTCTGATGGGCGACCAGAGGGGAAAAAGGGTTGTTGCCCGCCAGCTTTGAGGCGTCGGGGGCAGAGAATCGTGGAGTAGCGAATTTATTAACCTTGTCTCTCAGCAAAGCGTTTAAATTTGCTTGCCTTCCCGTGATTCTACGATCGCTCATTACAATTCATTCTGATGCTGGGAACACGGAAATGCGTGTTTATGACTATTCCGGAAAGGACCCCGCACAAAACCCCGTGTTTTGAGGTCCCAGTCGATTTGGCTCAAAGTTGAGTATGTTGTAGATTAGAACATTTTGGACAAAAGTTCTTCTTTGCTCTTAAACCAAATAATGGACAGATTTTGAGTAAATGCTTGTTGAAGACTCCGTTTCAGATCACGGTTAGTTTGACAGGCGCCGCAGTAGTGTAAACGTTTATCACGACCGACATACACTATTGTGTATGAATGCCACGTGCTTACACGATACAACTATATAACACATCGACACGATGGCGCAGCGGCAGAGTTGCAGTTTCGTCGATCTCCGGTATCAAGTATAGTGTACGGGCAGGTAATGGGTGGGACTCAGTTCGAGTCTCGTCGTTTGCCTGGGGTTCGCTCCGCTTACTTTTTTGGAGTTAGTCCTGGTGTTTATACGTAGACACCCGGTCAGGACTCAGGCAATACACTGATTAGTTGTAAGTACCCCCTACGTCCCTCAGTGTCATGGGGAGGCCTCCTATCCCTCATCCCTTCCCTTTCCCAACTGCTCAGTGCCCAGAGTAGTGCCCTAACAATAGGAGCCGAACGTATAGCAGGTGTTATTACCAGAGATTAGAAGGGAGATTGTCAGTGCCTATGGTAAGCACTGTGTCACCGTTTTGCACTGGTTTCAGCGCCAAACCATCGTGGTCAGCGGTCGAACTAGTTGCACATTTGTCATTGGTCA
>JAPYYV010006592.1:0-14168 GCA_030522625.1 Copidosoma aretas | reverse complement strand
ATGTTTGATTTCGAAATAGGTTAGCATCAATTTCTGCGTTTCATAATATAGTGGGCGCTTCTAGTCCGCTTATATCGGATGCGCTTGCTTTGCTTGTATAGATTGTTGAACGACTCTTCATGTCCGCACAAGTATCGATACACTTAAAAACTTTCAAAAAACATATGCTGACGTCCGCATAATTCCAAAATGTCTGCATAAGTATCAATTTACTTGTAAAATGTTTGCATATGTCACCATACATGGAAATATGTTTATGTACATGCATGTATATAAATATTACCTGTTTGAGAGGAATGGATCGTTGCAAGAAATCATTTGAGGAGCTCGATGAGCCCAAAAACGAGTATTTTGATCAAAAATTCGGTCGAAAGTGTGGTTTAATATTTTCAATGCTTTTTAACCTGATTTCAGATCGTTCTCGTGGAATTGCTCATAATCGTTGATAATTGCATGTTACAGCCAAATCGTACGTACTACCTTGAAGATCCGGAGGGCTTTGCTCTTGAATGGTGCCACGCTATTGAAGAAATGCGAGTACACTACTACGGTGTTGAGGAGCTTCCCTAAGGTGGTGAACACGACAGCTCACAAAAAGGTGACGTTTGTTTGTAAGTAAGTTACAGCACAGGAAAAATGCAAAAGCCAGAGACTGTCCTCAATACTTATTATTATATTCTGTCTTAACAGATTCGTACAATTTGCTCATCCAGTTGCGGGGACGGAAGTTTCAAATAGGTTTTATCAACCGCTGCTAAAATTTGTGGGATTTTTTACATCGGTTCCTCTTGTGTGATTTTTTTCATAGGTTGCAACACGAGCTACTTCAATTTACAATATAAACGCAGTAATATTTATTACCATTATTTACTAAGAAACGGTCACGAAGGTCTACTTTGTATATAAATACTAATAGAACTAAGTTTATAGTAAGTAAGCAATATGTAACTCATAAAAAGTACGCAAAAATAATCTATTTAAATATAGCAATTATTACGAAATGAATGATTGAATTGAAAAGAAATCACAGTAGAAAAATAACGGCAAAGTCAAGATTTTCAGTAGATAGTGGAACTTTTTTCCCTAAATGCATAATTGTCTTATAGAATCATTATAATAGAAACTTGCAAGTAAATAGAAACTGTTGTCTGACATTCTGAAATTTAGTAGGAACTGATACCATTTATTTCATGTTATGCCATTAAGAAAAAAAACGGTGTTAATTATAAACTGCTATATAAAGTAACAGTTAGAAGTAAATGAGATCCAGAAATATATTTTCTTCAAAAAATTTTAATGATAAAGAATGTATGATCATATTTAAGTTATTTGCAGCGCATTCTGTAAATAACCATGTACTAATGCTTATTTGATGTAGTTGTATCCCACAATTTAAAGGTTATCAAAAAAGTTATCAGTCACATTTCATATAATTATTGCTATTATTATGTATAATACTGTTATAAATATAGGTTGCATGGTGGATTTTTTTAGATTTCATCCTAATTTATTTATTAAATAATCATTGCGTTAAAAATTAGTACACTGTATAATGAAATTTTTTAAATCATCATATGATTTTAGTAGTGCTAGTTTTTAGCTTTATTTAAATAGCTACGAAGTCACCGTCTTTGATTTTTCAACAAAAGCCATATTATTGTTAAATGTGTACTTGTTTATGGATTTAAATGAATTTTTTACAACTAATACGGCTTTCTTAGAAAATCTAGAACGGTGAATTTATAGCTGCTTAAATAGAAACAAAATTAACACATGTTTATGAAAATTGAACAATAGTTATAAAATTTTCAGTACAAAGAGTGTAAATTTATCATTCACACGATATTTAAATAAATAAATGAGGAAAAAATCTGGGAAAAAATTACGATGTACCCTATATATGTGACAGTATTATACGTTTGAATAGCAACGATTGTATATGTCACTGAGAAATGTAACTTTTTTGATAATCTTTAAATTTTAGAATACAACTACCTGAAACTGTTTTTATTTGAAAATAATTCTATTAGATTGTGGTACTTACAGGATTATTTTTAATCAGAAAATAATCTTCATAAATAGCGAAAACGATCCTTGGTTTTAGGTAAGCATTGTATAGTCTTTAAATATTACTACTTATTCAAATACTTCCACAGTAATTACCAATTTTGTAATACAAACCTTTATAAGCCTTTCTACCAAAATGAAAGTTACTGTCAAAGCTTACTGATATGATAAATTACAATTATTTGAAAATATGTGGTCACGTAATCCAAATTACAATCTTTGTAATATTGTTGAAAGAATGAATGCTATCTATTAATTTCAACAACTATTTACGTTTTAAAAAGGTGTATTATAGAAAAAAAAATTTCGTCCAGCATAGAAAAAACAATTTGATGGACACTGGCATCACATATTTCTAAGTGACTGTGTATTGTTGATTTAATCGGTAGGGAATTGGTTAACTAGCGAGCATTACACAGAATTTAAATACGGAATGTCTCTGCATTCTTATTCAAAGAATTTAAAACATTACAGTTAATTTTTCTTTTTCACTCCCATGGTGATTACTAATAGTACACTACGGTAGGTCGAGGAACAGTTTGCCAAATGTCTTAAAACTCTCTGATTGACTAGTGTACTCAAGACTGATGGTTACATAAACGTAACATCTACTTAAAATACAAATTTAGAAGAAATATTTATGAGAATAAATAATGCATGCAAATCTTTTGATCAAGCTGGAAAAAATAGATTATTTTGATGAAAATCAGGGTACCCATAGATAAACAAGAAAAATTTTATCGGTTGAATTGTTCAATTCTTTACAATGATTGAACAAGCTTTCCATGTTATAATTTTAATAGTAAAAAAGCTATTAAATATACACCAGTCACTGTTTATTCTTCACTAGACTTTTTATATTACTATATCATTAGGCTATCTTATTACACTTACAATTTGATAAAAGAAATGAGTCTTTGTTAAATAACCGTTTATCTGTCAACGAACTAAAGCAATTAAAATTTTAAGACCGGACAGCGCTGAACGTTCATTACATTAGTCGTTCTAATTTGCCTAATACTAGTTAATTTATTTTTTAAACTCTTATTTTTCGTAACCCCGGATAATTATAATAATTTACTATCGATATTTGCCCAATCTGCTTAGCGTTGTTGGGCTAATATATTTTTTGTTTTTTCTCAATATTGGCTCATAGTTACCTTTCAGCTATTTTTTTGATTTAGTCATATCTATTTTATATTTTCTCTTGCTTTCTCTCTGATAAAAGTCTGGGAATAATCTTTTTTTTTGTTATGCATGATTACTGTTGGTGGTCAAATCGGACCACTTTTTATCTTTACAGGAACTTGCCATTGAAATTGTAATCTTCATGATTCCCAGCAAGATTATCTATAAATTAAACAAAGAATTTAACATCTTCTTGATTAAAACACTTACTCCAAACTTCTTTCAAAATAAGTCTTCATTTTCACTGTTTGTAATAAGATCCAGTACTACAGAGAGAGAACGAAGCACGCGTATATAACGGGATTGGCGTAGGCGTGCGAGAGCATGCTGACTGTCACGGAGTCCCTTCGCTCAGCAGTGCTATCACCAATATATGCTGTTACGAGCCGTCATGTGAAATATCGGTTTACTCTCGAGTCATGTCACAGCATATATGAATGATGCCACGCCACCATGTAGTGACTACAGCATACTTTCACCCGAGTACGCAAGTCTCGTCTTATAACCGTGCTTTATTCTCTCTGTGTACAGGGATACGATTGAGCATGACATAAATGATCGTTGGATGGTGGTACAGCAAATTAAATTGCATAATCACACATACGCCAAGGTACTATTGAACATCATGTATCATGACTGTAAAATAGCCACTAGACTCCGGATAAGGACCAACATCTAGAATTCTTCTTATTTTGATCATTTTGATTCTTTTATAATTGCACTAAGTCTAAAATTATTGTGTTGGCTAAAAATATATATGAATAACGAAAAATATTTAAGAGTAGGAATCATAAAAAATATTTAAAATGTTAGATTTACTGACCATTAAAGGCATTAGAAATACTAACCGTCGTATCGTCAAAAGGACTTCGGTCGTATTCTGACATGGTTTTCTGAAGATATTTGAGCCAATCCATTGAGGTCCGACCACTAGGCGCGCGCGGCGCATTTTTCCAGTGGAACATGCTCTGTTCAACTCGCTAAATCAATAGATTTTGATCTGCTTTTTCCAATGGTGCACTCGGTTTTTAGATTGAACCTTTTTTTCATAGAGAAAATCACGATTGAAGTTTAAAGCGTCATTGCGCAAAAATGCATTTAAAAAATTTTTTCTTGCGCTTTTTGAAAGAGCAAGTATTAAACTATAATCCCTTAAATTTTGAAGTTAGGAGGGCAAAGATAAACGAGTGGTTAATAAAAAAAAGTGGCAGTGCGTGGTAAAATGTGTATATATAGTACGTATTTCTTCAATTTCTTGGTTATGAGTGCGAACCTCTACGGCGTTCCTATGCTTTTTCTATACCTACAGATATTAATTTGACAACGCGCTGCCGTCTTTGTTTGTTTACCACTTGTTCATCTTTTGCCCTCCCAACTTGAAAATTTGAGGGATTGTAGGGTTTTGAGGGTTTGCTCGTAACGAAGGTTTGCTCGTAAGACCAAGTCTTACGAGCAAAAAAAAAACTTTTTAAAATTCATTTTTTCGCATTAACGCTTAGAACTTTAATCGTGATTTTCTCTGTAAAAAAAAGGTTCATCTAAAAACTTATGGCACCATTGGAAAGAGCAGATCAAAATCTGTCGATTTATGGAGTGGATTGTGGAGTCATTTTACATAACATAAGGCCTCAAAAATTGTAAAGTATTGCCAAATCAACTCTCAAAAAAGATTTTTTTACATGTGTATAAATATAAGACAATTTTTTTTTTTTATTATTAGGATTTTGACAAATAAAATAAACTATAGTGTGTTGCTCTGTAAATAAAGATTTTATTCCTTAGATATAAGTTTAATCTCCAAAAAGAAACTTTAGCGCTATTTACAAAAACTCTTACCTGCAAATAAAGAAACGCCATTGAATGTTTATTCTCTATTTTGTCAATTTCCTATTTTTAACAATTTATATTACATTTGCATTACATCGTAATATCACGAAATTTTTCAGTATCATCTTGTATCTCCTTCTTTTCGTTCCTCTCTAGTTTATCTCTAATCTAAACTACTTTACCTACGAGATCCGCGGCAAGGTGCGAAATGAAGAAAATGTATAGTAAAATTTTTAATCCTGATTACCACTGTACTTTCGTATTTTCATTATATTCTAATGTAAGTAGTTATTTTTTTGACCTGTTTCTATTTTATAAATTGTGTTGGAAATTTTTTAAATTATTTTATATGGTCCAATTTTTAACTTATCTAATTTTTTGCCATTTAATCTATTTTTATTTTCTACTGAAACAATATCACCTACATTGAATTTTTAATTTATCCATTTTTTATCGGATAAGTTTTTGTTGTAGTTATGAGAAATCAATGTATGCTCTAATGCTGTTTTTCTATCTCTGATCCAAACGCTAATTGACATTCCTGTTTTAGTTCTTTTGGTAAAATCGTATCATTTGTGTCATATAAAAGATAACTTGGAGTGAAATCAGTGACAGAGTGCATCGTATCGTTGTATTTATCAATGCATTCATGAGCAATTGATGTCCATGCCTTTTTTCCTCCTTTTTTATTAATCCTGCATCTTATTTTCTTGACTAATGTCTGGTTCAGCCTTTCATTCAGACCATTTGGAAATGGTGCATTTACTGCTGTAAAGACTAGGGGTATTTTATTGTTCTCTAAGAACTTTTTGAATTCCTTCGAATTTATGCCTGGATATTGATCAGTAAAGAGCATCCCGATCGCTGTTTTCGCTATTTTTGTTACTAATTTTATGAAATCATTTGCATTTTGAGTTTTCGAGGTTAATATACATGCATATCTTGAAAAGTGATCCACTTACAAGTGTAGATATCTTTTTGTTGATCTAGAACCTCCAAAACCTCCAATCGTGTCTATCGATACAGTATCGAAAGGTTTTGTGGCCAGACCTAAATGAGATATCAGGCCAAATTTTTCGTGTCCTCTTGACTTGTTTTTTTTACAGATTTCACGTTTTTTACATATCATTTTTATGTTTTTTGTTAAATTTTTAGCAGCATAAGATTGACTAAGTGTTTTTTGCATGTGTCTAATTCCAATGTGGCACATATCTTTATGTATTTTATTAAAAAGTTGTATGCTAAGCTCTTCTAATAAGACTACTTTTTCTTTTTATCTGACTTTTTTCCAATGAACACCGTGTTTTTTTTATTAGATTTAGGTTGTTAGTCTGTAATTCTTTATTTTTGTTTTAAATTGTCTGCTAAAATATCCTTTAATTTCACTAAATTCACTACTTTTAATTGGTCATATAAATTTTCATTTGGTTCCAGTACAGATTTTCTACTTAAGCAATCCGCTTCTAAATTATTTCTTCCTGGAGCATATTTTATCTTGAAATCATATTGTGATAGATAGTATGCGAGATCACCTAGTTCTTTATCTGTTCTAGATTTTCTATTCATATTTTCTAGAGGTTTGTGATCAGGATATACTGTGAAAGATTAACCTATTCGCCAGTATTGCCAGTATTTTACCGCTTCTTTAATTGCCTAATATTCTAAATATATAGCTTTTTTTTCTCTGGGCTTGATTGAATTTTTTTGAAAAATAAGCTACTGGTCTTCCTTTTCCGTCAGGTTTGTCTGTTTTAAAATTGCTCCAAGCCCTTTTAAAGAAGCATCAGTACAAATATTTATTGGTAGTTTTTGGTCAAAGATTTCGAGAACAGGTTGGGAGCATAGCAAATTTTTTATTTTCTCAAAGGCTTTTCGGCATTCCTCAGACCAAGCAAAAGTTTTATTTTTTCTTGGTGAATTATGCAAAGGATCTAGTATAATTGCACTATTAGTTATGTACTTATGGTAAAAATTAATTTTCCCTAAAAATTGTTTCATATTTTTCTGTGTTGTTGGAATGGGAAAATTTTTAATTGAAATTAAATTATCTTTCACTGGTCTTATTTAGTTGTTCTGAAATATGTGACCTAAACATCTGACTGAATTTGAGGTGAAGGTGCATTTTGTAAATTTCAGCCGAAATCTTTCTGCTTTTATTGCATTCATTAATTGTGAAAGCAGATCAATGTGGCCAGAAAAAAAGTTGGATAATATAAGAATGTCATCGATGTAATTAACAGCAAACTTATTAAGTTTATATTTTCTTAAAATTTTAGATAATATCCGTTAGAAAATTTCTGGTGCAGTTTTTAGTCCAAAAGGTAGATAAGTCCATTGGAAATGACCTTCTTTAGTTACAAACCCTGTCTTTTTCCGATCCTTAATTTTTAGAGGACTCGACCAAAACGCAGAATTCATATCTAATGTTGAAAAAAATTTACAATTTCTTGTTTTCATAACTAGGTCTTCAATTAACGGAAATGATTGGGCTTGAGGTACAACAATTTTATTTAAATCCGTAAAGTCTATGCACAGTCTTGATTTTTTATTTTCTTCGTTTTTAAATGCCAAAGTAACCGATCTATTGTAGCCAAGATCTATTCTAGCTTCATAACCAGTGGCAGTGCCTATGTGATATTTATTTTTTGCAAAAATTGAATTGTATTTAAAGAATGATTAATTTTTTTCATATTCTTGATGCTCATTTAAGTGGTTTATGTTTATATCAAAGCTTTTCTCTTCTACGTGTTCGTTAAAATTAATTTTGTACTCTTTCGCCGCGATATTATTATCAACAGTATTTATCCAACTCTTCTTAGTAGATTCGTTTATTGCTGTGTTGTTAATGTTATGTAAATTTATTTTATTTTTTATTATTTGAGTCATCGTTAAATATTTGTTTTGCATAAGTTTAAACTTTTTAATAAATCCAAACCAATCAAAAAGTCGTTTTTAAAATTTCGATCATCTATTGTGTCTACATCAACATTTTTTTCTAATTCAAAGATTTTTATTTTTAAATTTGTCAAACCTTTTGTTTTTTGAACACCATTAATTGTTACTAAATTAGTCTTATTGAAATTGTTTTCTTTTCCTTTCAATTTTAATAATTTTTACTTTATCAAAGAAACGTTTGAGCCTGAATCATAAATTCCAAATGTTTTTAATTTATTATTTATTATTAATTTTGACATTTAATAATAGTGTTATTATTAGTTTTTTGTTTTTTTTTTTCACTTCACTCGGCTTCTATCATTAAATTGATGGCATATTTCATGAAATTTTTTTTACCTGATCATCTTTTGTTTTAAACCAGCAGTTAGCTTCGGGGTGATACCTAATTCCTTTATTCAATTTTTCGCAGATTTTACATGTACTATGTTCTTCATTACCGCTGTTCTTCTGATTTACATATTTCTTCTTATTAAAAAAACTTTTTTTATTAACCATATGTTCATGTTTACTTACTTCATTGAATAAGTCCACCGTATCTTTTAGTAATTCTCTATCGATTTTATTAAAAATAAATTCTGGTAAACCCGCTGAAATTAGATCCACCAAAGTACCTCTATCAATTGATTTTCTTATGCCTAACAAGAGTTTTTCCTGTTTGATAGAGTAATCCAATAATAAGCCATCTTTGTATTTGAATAATAATGCGTAAGTTACTGAGCTCCATCCTTTGTTTGCAAATGATTCACAAAACAACATTTTCCATGTGATCCATTTTGAATTCATTGTCAATTTAATCATTATGGAACTGTACCAGTCTAGACCAAGATTTATCCTTGAATAGCCTGAGTAATTCGATTTTCTTTTCATCTGTAGTTACATACAAGCGTATGCATTCCTTTTCAAACATACCAATCCATTGGTTTGCATTAGTATGTTTACTTGTAAATCTTTTAATCATAAACTTGTCTGCAATTTGTTTTAAGCTCTGCTGTTTGTTTTCTTGTGTACTTTCTACTAACTTTTCAAATAATTTTTCTAATGTACCTATTTCTTTCTTTTCTTTATTAGTAAGTTGTTTCATAGTTATTTCTTCTAAATATTGGTCTTCAAATTGTAAATTACAATCCTCATCAAGGTATGTTTGTTTTAATTCTTCTGTCAAAGATATCCAAACCTTTCTGACTTGGTGTCTTTTTGTCAAACTATTTTTGATCTTAGTATACGTAGCTGTTTTCATTACCTCTTCATGGTGGCCAGCTGATTGTAGACTTTCTGGTATCACATACACCTTGTCATCACATTTAACTATCGAGGTTGTGGAATAAAAATTAGATTTTTCATCACTTGACGGCAATAACATGAATCCAAGACACAGTTTATCCATAGTGAATGATCAACTATTTTTTTTTTTTAAACTAAAACGTCGTTTCATAAGACAATTTTTATTTTTTTGATTATTAGGATTTTGAAAAATAAAATAAACTGTAGTTTGTTGCTCTGTAAATAAAGATTTTATTTCTTGAATAAAAGTTTAATTTCTAAAGAGAAACTTTAACGCTATTTACAAAAACTCTGACCTGTAAATAAAGAAACGACATTTAAAGTTTATTCTCTATTTTGTCAATTTCCCATTTTAACAATTTATATTACATTTACATAACATCGTAATATCACAAAATTTTTCAGTATTATCTTCTATCTTCTTCTTTTTGTTACTCCCTACTTTATCTGTAATCTAAACTACTTTACCTACGAGATCCGCGGCAATGTTCGAAATGAAGAAAAGGTATTTTTCTCACATAAATATATATTTATATGCATTAAATTTACTTCAAAAATGTCAAGTACCTACTTTTTTACGATATTCAAGCATCAAAGTTACAAATTCAACGTTAGATTTGAAACTTAGAGGTAGCTTGCTAAATATAACGTTACATGAACTAAACATTTTTTATAACTATATTGCTAGTATTTTCAGGTCAAAAAACTTACATGGATATATCGTTAATGTTTTTAATAAAATGTCCTAGTTGATTGATATTGTATTGAATTTAATTAATTTACAGTTTTTTTTATGCAATTCATCTAAAAAAAAGAACTATTTAGAGTAAAACCAAGATAAAACTAATCCAATCTGTTAGTTAAATGAGAATATTATTATGCTATTGGCAGACACTGACAGGCTTATAGATATGCTATTGGTTATAAGTAAAGTGCGCTCGGGCTTGTCTAGTGATGATTAAAAATAGAAAGGTGCTTAAAAATTTACATATACATAGAAAATCTGCTTTGGATACATATTGTGTTATGCCTGCCCATTTAGCTGGGTGTCATGCTATTGCTTCGGTTTTAGATACATTTTTTAATATGTAATTCAACAATATTAGAATTGTAGTTGATAATTTTTACACAATAAACTTTATTTTATCGTACAATCAATTAAATCATTTTTAATAATATTAATAAACTATATTTCCTGTTTTTTTCCTTTCCTATTTTTTTTCTAATAGAGAAAAACATTTTGAAACATTTTGAAAACCGATTTCAACCTTCAGAACATTTTTAAAAACTGTCCGCTGCTTTTTACAACTAAAAATTACGTTAAAATACTTTTCATCCTATTTTGCATCTAATAAGTGGACAAATTATGTTATCATCTGAATGACAACATATAAGGTATGCGACTTGAGTATGTTATCATAGCTTAGTATAATCACCGTATTACTTTATTAGTATTACCGACGAAAACGGTAGATTTGACTGACTGACTTGCGTCAGTGATTGAGTTTCGTTAAGGGAACTGATCATAGTTTGTTGTAGTTCCGTCCAGCAGAGAAGACGCATATAAGTGCTGTAGAAGTAACTAAAAAAGTCGGTTAAAACTAATGTCTTAAGCATCTATGGCGACTTACCACTCAAAAAATATTTCTATCGACCACTTCTTAGTACTTGCAACTTAATATTTTTTTAATTACTCGATTATTTGAATTATCAAAATGTAATATTATAATTGCTAAAAATTATCATATAATTAATTTCCCGACCTCATACATCGTTTTAAAAACGTTAACAACATAATTTGGGAACGTTATGAATGTTTGCTGTCTATTTTACGAAAATTTACACCAGAATCCGTTACGCATAAATTTAATTGCATTAATTTGGCATTTTCATCTAAATGATAACAGCAACACTAAAGGCCTATGCTATTTTATCATAGTTTTTACACTTGTTTGAATAACTAACATAATGTATCCGTTTATGGTGATGTGATGAGTTGTATCTTGATCCCCCACCTTCTGTTATCATCGTGATAGTAAGATAAAGTTGTCACACCGCTTACACCAAGAAAAATGCGTAAGGGACCTTAAAGTTATTTTAGTAAAAAAAGATACTTGACAGCTTTTTTGTTTTTAGAAATGTTAGGATCAACGTATTCTTACGCAACCACTTGCAGAGAGACTAACGTTCTGATTGGATCTGACTTCTGAATCTTTCTCATTACAGATTTCACGTAAAGGTCGGCTTTTTCTCTTTTCAGAATAAATATTAAGAGGTCACTACACATTCTTTATTCACGGGTTGAGTCAGTTTGCATTAAGGTAGTTGGACCAAAAATCGACGTTCAAGTCTCGCTAACTTCATGTATCACTTCGAGTAGATGAGCTACCATGCAATTAGAACATAAGGATACTAGAACATCGTAATTCTGGAATTTTTATACTATAATAGGTTCCCCAGCAGCGCACGAACATTTTAACCCCCACCAGCGCGCATACATTTTTTAACCCCCATCAGCATGCGTATAATGTACGTCCCAAGAGACTCTATACTTATGCGATGCGTTGAAAATGGATCATTGCCCAAAACGAGAAGCAAAAGCACTGCGTAGAGAGACTTTAAAGAGATCGGGGTAAACTAATGCTCTCCGTTACAACCTGCAGGCCTTTAACCATAGCCACTGTAGCAACGATCACCAACAGTCGCATGACCAGTGTTACTACCACCAGAGAACTCTAGAAGGAGCAGGCTCCTAGATATTGGAAATCTGCCACCAACCAAGGACAGGAGAAGATCAACCCAACGCTTCCTGCAGCAGCTGTCCAAGAAGCCTTGCTATAAATTTCCACAGAGGAAAAAGCGTCAAATGAAACTAAACAAACAATGCGGCCAACATATATTTAAACGTAATAACACTATTTTATTATAAGATAATTTGAAGAAAATCTAAATAATGTTTCTCAAAAATACAGCAATTGTAGTAGTTGTGGGGGTATCCCACTCCCTCTCCTCGTCTAGGTTCTTCACTAACAGTATAAGAGTTAGAAATCTCAATAATAAGGTATTCAGCTCGTTTCTCACAAATATCTCAACGTATTTTAGTTAATATTTTAATTCGTATTTTATAAAACATAATTTTAAAATATTAAAAAGAAAATAAAGGGTTCTTCCTCGCCTTTTACCTGTAAACCTCCACCCGTATGAGCAATAGTGATGGTTAAAACACCAACACTCATCCCTCCATGATTCCTCTTTTTTTTACATCATTTAGTTTCTATGTTATACATTTATTCTAATAACTTTATAAATTACTCTTACGAATATTTTAAAATTGAAGAAAGCCTTTCAACTACTTATTGAGTCCCTTGACGTTGCGCAATGTATATTGCGCTGATAAATGAGTCGGAGCAATATGATTAGAGTAGGGCATTACCTCATCACTTAGGCAATTTACCGATGCATAACCAATTTTTCGTGATTGTAGAAAATCTCTTGGTGAATATAATTAAAGTAAGTCTTTTTTTTTAACTACTCAGCTTGAGAAATTATTGTTATATAATTAAAATGCGTATCGATTAGGAAAAATAGCCTCTAGCCATTTTAATTTTTCTAAGCCTTTAACGTAAGCTTAATTATTTGTACAGATGATAGATTCTAGAACACAATGCTAATCGTTGTATGGCACATCCTCCATCCCTATAGCAGTCTGTAAAAGTTGTTTTTAAGCCAGAAAACCTCATGACAATTTATTTTAGGAAGATTTTCTTATTTATACGGAGGTTTAAATACGAGCACCAACACGAATAGATCCAGTAACGGCAAAAGATGGGGCAGTGCTGTAAACGAAAACATACTGCATCGTAGTGGCGCAAGACAACGTGCGCCGGCAGCGAAAAAATCGATCAGCTGCGCACATGATATTGAGCTGTAGGCTGCACGTGTTTTTCTCGTGCAAGCCATCAGAATTTCAGCTCATGCTCAACCGACCTGCTCTAACGAAGCATTCCATTCCATTCGCCAGATAACCACAACCCGAAAATCGCACGGCAATAACATAGAATTCGCTTTCCTGCAAAAGCAGAGCGAAGTCCTCGATACTAATATATGAGCTAAAATTTCGATGACTTGCACTGAAAAAAAGCGTGCAGCTCGCACCTTTCTTTCCGGTGCCAGCGCACGTACTTTTGTGCTTCGACCATAAAGTCTGTTTGCATCTGCAGAACTGCACCGTCAATTACCATTACCATATATCGCCATGAACGCTTCATTGTCTTTTTCCATCTCAAAAATACAAAACCTCCTTGTATACAAAATTCTTGTTGTCGGTAATAAAGCCTTGGATATCTACAATATACTTTATCTTGCTACAAGCGTATTTAGCGGTAAACTGTACCCTGCTGGATATTTAAGCCCCTTTAGAATGCTTTTAATACAAAACTTTACCCTCTAATTTCAAGCTGCTTGCACCGTGCCGTAGCCGCGAGGATCACTATAAACAACATGCCCCCTTTCCTATCTTCATCTCGATCTATCCACTATCTCAACAATGAAAGAGGTAGAGGGCCTGACACAATAACAGCTTAGTCGATCAAGAGTCATCAGCTGCTAAATAGGCTAGTAAGCTTAATTCTGATTTCTGCAAAGAAATTTAAGAATATATATATAATGCTCAGTTGCAAGCGTAAATTAATAAGATGGATGCATTATGCATTATGTGAATTAAGAAAAAAAATAACGCAATGTACGTATTCCTCATGATGATGATGATGATGATGATGATGATGATGATGATGATGATGATGATGATGATGATGATGATGATGATGATGATGATGATGATGATGATGATG
>JAPYYV010006591.1:0-28352 GCA_030522625.1 Copidosoma aretas | reverse complement strand
CCCCCCCCCCCCCCCCCCCGAGCATGATATTCGAACACACATGTTTTTGAAGACATCTTATGCACACTATTTGTAGAACTCATTAGTAGTTAGTACAGCGCATGTATTATGTACATAATTTAGTGACATTACTTGTTTATTTCTAGTGGCAGTGCCGGTCGAATATCTCTTAATTACTTCAGGGTCCGCATCCTGTAATTTTGCGAGCTTCTACAACACGCCACACCACACTTTGGTGGTGTTGCGTAATTTCTCCCCCTAAGTTTTCTACGCTCCTTTCCTTGTCCCCTACCAACTTTATTTTGCTCCCCTACAGTCTCCCCTACATACTCACCCACATTGCTTTTTGAAAAATGCAGTTTAAAAACTTATGAAATAAACAAATGTATTTATATATGTCTCTTCCTATGTTATATAGTTGCATAAACAAAAGTCAATCAGCCCTTACCCCACGCCCCTTAAGTGCCCCCAAATCACGTAGTTATTCGCTCACTTTTACGTGATTTTTTATCCAAATTTTTGGGGAACCAGCTTCCACCCGGCCCCCAAATCCCCCTCTTCCCCCCACCGCCCCCTTGATTCCCCCTCAATCCCCCCTCACCTACTTTTCACCTCCTGCTCACCTCTCACTCACTTAACTAAATTAGAAGTGCATTGATAGGAATTTATAACTTGGTTTCATTTTGATTTCTCCCTACTACATGTTTAAGATTATCATTATTTTAACAAATATATGATCAAATAACGTGAGGGTAGAAAAAATTCTCTCTTAGTACCAAGATATTGATTCTATAATATTCAAGAATTTAGCAGGATCGTTGATTCCTCGAAGTCCCCAAGGAAGTTAAAAAATAATAAATAATTAAAGCCATTTATTGCATTGAACAAGAATTTGTTCTATTTTTTTTACATTGTGGCATTTCATATGCCGTTTTAATTCGTCTAATCTTTTATAACCCTGACCCCTTTTTTTACACATTTTTTTGCATGTCCCTCTTTATGAATAAATATATGTCTACTTAAATATGTCGATCTTTTAAAACGTTTTTACAATAAACAAATTTGAATAATTTTTCTTTACTGTGTTCTTCTTCGTGTCTCTTTAAATTTTTTTGTTTCCACGTGCTTCACAAAAATAATTTAATTTTTTATTATTCAATTTGTGTATTTTCAATTGTTTAGGTGACAAAAATTGTAAATTGCGTAAATTGCAAGAATAGATATCCTGATTGCTGAATAATATAAGTTAAGTTAGTATTTACAAACAATTGAATAATTTGAATTTTACCTTAATTCCATGTTCCTGATCTCCCGAACGTTATTAACGGAATTTAGGATAGCTTAAAAAAGTTCCCATATTGCTGGTTGAGTTAAAATTGTACACGGTATATCACATTATGTAAAAAATATGAGGTGTCTTTCAAAGCAGTTATAATAAAGCCAATGAAGGGGCTGCCATGTTTTTTTGCGATATTGAATCAATTGTTACGTGTGGATTATTCAATATTCAAGTTTGCAATTTTAATGAATAGGTTTAGATATTGGTCAAATATTGCAGGGCAAGCTGGTGATTGGTTGATATCCATATAGAAGCACACCTTGTTTTATATATTATCATATATAAGCCATGACAATCATCTTTACTAAAATAATAACAATTATGCGTAATATTAGAGTTAGACAGAGTATAATATAAGGGGCGTATGCACGGATAGCAATGGTTATGTAAAAAACATTTGTTTGGATTCTATAGTAAAAAGATATCAATAATGATCGGAGGTTATAAAATGAGCTGCAAAAATAATTACACAAATTAATACATGATAAGTAAAGTATGAACTTATTACGAGTATTTGTTTTCAGCACAGCATAAACGCTACTATAAGTCATCGGTAAATAAAGGTATTCAGTTTCAGTAGAAAGACCAAAAAGAGTTTATGATGCATTTTGTCCATAATGTTTGTATTGACCATTTAATTATAATCAAGAAAAATTCTTTTAAACAAATACTAATCATGCTATTTAAATTTTTAAATCTTTTTTAGTTAAAAAAAAAAATTTTGTCCCAATTGTACAAAATGAGATTTGTCCGAAGTTTAATGTTTTATTGTTTGTATCTTTAATACATTCTCTTATAAATTAAATTCCTAATAACTATACAAATTTAAAAAAATTCAAAAAGTATACCTGTAAAAAAAATTATAAATTAGTTTAATATAACAAATTTAAAGTCTGTAATGAATTTATTAAATTTCATTTACAAATTTTTATATACATCGAGTAGAAAAATTTTGTTGTTAACAACAAAATATTAAAATTCACGCAGATAAAATATTCTAACCAGTAGAAAGACTCTTGAACTGAAAAAAACCATAAAATAACTAGAAATTATAAAAGTTTTTTAAATGGAATGGTGGTAATTGTATAAAATGTGTTGATAGTGCGCAAAAAATATAATGAGCATGAATGTATTAAATCGATGGAATTATTGTACTAATGTGAGTATATAGATATTCTTATATTTATGGAATATAGATCTTATGAAATTTATCTAAAAATCCGATTATTTTTAGTATGTTCGTTATAGCGTATATAGTTGTTATATAAGTATTTAAAGTAAATGGTGATAAAAAAAAAAAGAGCGGGTAACTTAACCGAAAAAGAATGGTATTGTATTTGTTCTGCATAACTTTACTAGGTTACATAAGCTAAGTTAAATTTGAGTATTAGTTATATAAAGTCTCAATACACCACGCCTGTGTATGTGTCGAAAGTCCTTGCCTAAGCAAACTTTTCTTCCAATGTTTTATTAGTTTCAAATTAAAAGTTTTTTTGAAAGAAATATTTTCAAAATAGCAAATTAAAAAAAAATATATTTATAAACAAAAAAAATTGAATTATATTTTTTAAATTGAAGAATAGAGCAATTATAAGCTTCTTTATTAAATAAGAGAACAATCGATGATTATCATGAGAAATTTCATATATTTATATGATAACACAGCCCCACAAAAAAGAAAAAAATTATTTAGCTGACTAGAATAGGTTTATATTGTGTTTTTCCGCTTGCTTAATTCGAGTCCAAGATCTGTTTTACTCCATCACCCTTGCGTTTTTCATAACTTCAAAAAATTAGCCTAAAAATCCAGTAATTTCTCGATAAAAAAAAATTGTTCAGCTGTCTAGACCATGTTTATCTGATGTTCTTTGGG
This sequence comes from Copidosoma aretas, assembly GCA_030522625.1. Lineage (NCBI taxonomy): Eukaryota > Metazoa > Arthropoda > Insecta > Hymenoptera > Encyrtidae > Copidosoma > Copidosoma aretas. The sequence goes on along the minus strand of JAPYYV010006591.1, from coordinate 25,140 downwards.
TCGCTGAATTTGAATCCAAGGTCATTATTACTCCATTGCCATTAAATTTTTTATAACCTTAAAAAATTAGCCTGAAAATCCAGTTATTTTTTCCACAAGAAAAAATTGTTCAGCTGAATAGACCATTTTTATCTGATGTTTTTTGGGTCGCTGGATTCGAATCCAAGGTCTGTTTTACTCTATTACCCTAAAGTTTTTCATAACCTTAAAAAATTAGCCTTAAAATCCAGTAATTTCTACTAACTTTAATCCATCGATTCTTTATTAAAAAAAAAAAAAATAACTACTTCAACCCTAAGCCCCTTGAACCAAAAAACCTAAATCATCTGATACTTAAACCTCTTAATCTCCCAACAACATAACTAAGTGACGTTATTACTAGATTGAGTCCATCAAAATTTTTTATCTTAATGGTTAAACCCAACAATGACGGAGAAAGCAGAACTTAGATTAGAATTCAGTAACCTCAAAAACATAATATGTACACGGTATTTTATTGATTTTCTCGGGGTATGGGATTATAGGGCTAAATTGTTAGGAGGAAAAGAGGTCAAAGTATTATAAGATTTTGGTTTTCTGGGATCAAGGGGCTTAAGGATTAAGTAGTTATTGTTTTTATGCACTAAAGAATCAATGGATTCAAGTTAGGAGAAAATACTAAATGTTTAGGCTCATTTATTGAGGTTATAAAAAACTCTAGGGTGATAGAGTAAAAGAGACCCTAAATTTAAATTCAGCCACCAAAAAAACATAAAATAATCATAGTCTAGTCAGCTAAACAGTTTTTTTTTTTTTGAAAAATTATTGGATTTTCAGGCTAATTTTTTGAGGTTATGAAAACTTAGGGGTGATGGAGTTATATAGACTTTGGATTCGACTTCAGCGACCCAAAAAACATCAGATGAACATGGTCTAGTCAGCTAAAAAATTTTTTTTTGTAGAGAAATTACTGGATTTTGAGACAAATTTTTTGAGGTTATGAAAAACTTTAGGGCGTTGGAGTAATACATGCTTTGGATTCGAATTTAGCGACTCAAACAACATCAGATAAACATGGTCTAGTCAGCTGTACTTTTTTTTTTTTTTTTTTGAAATTACTGGGTTTTTAGGGTAATTTTTTGAGGTTAGGAAAAACTCAAGGGTGATGAAATAAAACAGACCTCGGATTCGAATCAAGCAACCTAAAAAACTTAAGATTAACATGGTCTAGTCAGCTAAACAAGTTTTTTTTGTGGGGCTGCGTAATTATAAAAATGATTTATTTTATAAATTTAAATAATTGGTAAATTGGCAAGTAGAGCGCGTAGGGAGGCGAATTTACATATGGAATAAATATCACAAAAAATAGGACAGGTTACGTAATGCAATTATACAGGTAAAGAGAGAAACTAAAAATGATAATATCTATGAAGTTAAATCATTGCAAATTGATAAACAGGATTCCACAATGCTTAAGCAGGAAATATCGATTATAGATAAAATCAAAGAGTACTAAAAAAAAGAGTAAAAATAGAATCAAAGACTAATATAAACTGTACAAATTAGATAATAACAGATACAAAATTAGACAATCCTAAGAAAACGAAGCAAAGTAGCAGAAAGAAAAATTTAAAAAAGTTTTAGGGAGCTATTAAAATATTAAAACAGAAAAATAAGAATAATAGTAATAAGGAAAGAGGCATAAAAGAGTAATTTTAAAAATTTGTCAAAAGACAACAATGATACATATCATACGGAAAACAAATAAAGGAGTATTTAAATTAACAGGAATGTTAGAAGGATTTCACGAGGATGTGTATATCATTAAATAATTGAATGTCTTTGAAAAAATGAAAAACAGAAACGACACAAAAGAAGAGAGAATTATAGAAAACTGTTTTAAGAATCTGCAAATAATTTGAATGATTAATTTAAAAAACATACTTTATAGCTTATCGACTAACACATGTACTGTCAAATCGTGGGAAATAGCAAGAAGCTATCGAATCTACAAGGCTGGGAAGGAGTAGAAGAACGTTATAACTACAGGAAAGTGGCTTTTGTAAATGTAGCATTCAAGACATTAGCAATTATAATCGTTGAAAAAGTATAAAATTAGGCTGAGGGGTGTAAAATAATAAAGGAGAATCAAGCTGGCATTTAAGCAAAAAGAGGAACAAGGTGCCATATTTTTGTACTAAATACTTGAATTGAAAATAAAATAGAGAAAGGGGACAATAAATTATATGCTGTGTTTGTTGACTTCAAAAGAGAACTTGATATCATCAATGGATAAATGTTTCGGCCACAATATATATAAGAGTGATAGGTTTAAAAATGAAAAAGATGTTGAAAAAAATTCAAAAGTATACAAAAAAACAGGTACGTACGGCCAGGGATAACCAAATTTATTTAAAACAATGAAAGAGGTGGAGGAAGGGTGCTAATGCAGCCCGGTACTTTTAAGCTTATTTCTAGAGAATATAGACGATAAGTGGATATAGTATAATACAGAAGGTCTACTGTCTTAAATTATCCGATGGCGTGTTTTTAGGCCTACAGTATTTGAAAGACACAAGACATGTGCAGAAAGACTTAGATAAATATGGTACAAAAAATGTGATTGATGTAAACACAAAAGAAAGAAAATCTTAATTTTTGGAAGTAGAGGAAAATATAAACAGACCTGTTAGAAGTTTTAAATGAGGACATGTACCCAGGAGTGTAGTTCTTAACAAAAAATGTTCTTGGCACATAGAAAAACGGCTTGTAGGGTGCAATGGGCAGTCAAAACAGTTCTATGCTTCAGCAAAAGAGCTAGAGTAAAAAGTTCAAATCAAACATTTTTTTTTATGTACTAAATGTCAATCAGAAAATACAGAAAAACTATATAGCACTTCACAACTCCAATATTAGTAAAATGTAATAAAAAGAAGAAAACAGAGATAGAAAAACGAAGCTAAAAGAAAATTAGACTCTGAGTTTAAAATCATTTTAGTAATGGACTGTAGGCTCTGCGATGAAAGAAAAAAAAATATAAACCACATATTGCTATTTATATTGTATACCTTGCTATGTAAAAAGGAAAAATACAGTATATAATAGAATAATTATAATATTAGTCACAAATATACGATTAAGAGATAATGGAGAGATATGAAGGAGGAAGATGATTTATGTGAATGTATAAGATATTTATAAAGATAAATTAGGCACCACAGAGTGAAGATTAAAAGTTTAATGATATGTTCTGCGTTATAAATTATAATATTATGTCAATGTAAAAAGAAATTCTAACATGTTAAAGTATTTTTAATCGATTACGTATTACATTCTATTGCAAACACAATAAGAATTAATTTAACAAGATATGAATTCTGAATAGGCGTGAGTCATGAAAAGGAAATGTAGAAGTACATAAAAAGCTATATAAGAAATGAAAAAATTATCAAATAAACAATTTACATTTACAAATATCAAGTGAAAATTTAATAATGATATCTTATTATAAACTTACATCATAGATGATTCTAAAATGTTCAACAATAACCAAAAAAAGGCTCATAACTGTTTCTGTAATAATGATAATTGCATAAATGTATATACATATACATATTGACACCTTACTTACAGACAAGCTCAACTGAAACTACTACGAAAATAAGCTCAGCTCACAGGGTCAGACGAAGATAAGCCCAGCTTTCCGAGCTGCTTCAAAGAAAATTACAAGGAAATGTGTTCCCTCTAAGACTAGGATAGCTCGTGGTGCCGCGTCGAAGAAAAGAACAGCCTGCCGAGCTGCCCCGAAGGAAAGCACAAGTAAATATGCTTCCTCGAAGACTAGTACAGGCCACCGAGCTGCGTCGAAGAAAAGATCAGCCTGTCAATCTACGTCGAAGAATATCACAAGGAAATGTGCTCCCTCGAAGACTAGTACAGCTGCAGACATATTTCGACAGAGGAAAAGAGTGCTTTAAGTTAGAAAAAATAAAAGCACAGCCCTCATTTTTATTGATACAATGAATCAATATAGACGATAGAAACGGAGAAGCCTATACTTTGTCATTCTGGTTATTCATTCATTTTATTATTCTATGATGGTTTATCAGAACAGGCAAGCAAAAGCCATGTTACCCTATTCATTGTTTTTTTTTATTTAACCTGTTTTTATTAGAACTAATAAACAGATATGTCAAAAACACCTACTCTCACTGGCTGTTGTTTTATTTAACTAATCTACAAAAATTAATGGATTATAGGACAGACGATCAAAGAAAATGTAAACCTGCGCGCTGTTTTTTCATTAATAATGTATGGTTGACCCATCGCACCTATCGCAGTTAATCATAACTCGTTGACAAATTTTTATCATTTAAAAGTTTTCCATTGCAAAATTATGCGTTTTTAGCGATTGAAGAGAAATGATCGCGCTGTATATATTATAGTATATATGCAGACACAAACTGAACTATTGCTATTTTTAACATCAACATCGTTATTAGGAATAAAAATCGTAGGATCAATAGGGTCGTAGGGTCTTCAGATTTAAGATGCTTGAAGTCCTGGGGGATTCGGCTTAATAGCTTTGGAAGAAGATTAATTGTTTGATAATTAAAATTCACAAACAAATTAATTGAAAAAAGAATAGAATAAGATAGCGGTTTAAGTGAGCTCCCACTCGCTTAGATACAAATGCTGTAACTTTAGACATACATAATTTAATAAGTACCCTAACGATCTTGAATTTCACTCACGTGCATTAAAAAAAAAATGTCAGAAAAATAGTTATTCTAAGTAGTCTAATTGTAGATATTTTTCATTTATAAACAGTGGAAGCCTTGTGTTACGAAGTTTTCTATAGCTGACGTTCAAAAACCGAATCAACCAACCTCGGTATTGTTAACATAACGGTTTAATCTAAAAGGGCTCAATCCATAATCCATTAATTTTTGTAGATTAATTAAATAAAAAAAACAGCGAGTCAGATTAGGTGTTTTTGACTAACCTGTTTATTTGATCTTATAAAAACAGATTAAATAAAAAAAAATAGCGAACGGGTAACATGGCTTTTGCTTGCCTGTTCTAATAAACCATTATAGAATAATAAAATGATTGAATAAACAAAGTATAGGCTTGTCTGTTTCTATTGTCTATGTTTATTCATTGTAGCAATAAAAATGAGGGCTGAGCTTTTAATTTTCCTATGTTAGAGCACTGCTTACCTTTGTCGTAATATGTTTGCAGCTGTACTATTCTTCGAGGCAGCACATTTCCTTGTGATATTCTTCGACATAGATTGGCAAGCTGTTTTTTTCATCGACGCAGCTCGGTGGCCTGTACTAGTCTTCGAGGGAGCATATTTACTTGTGCTTTTCTTCGAGGCAGTTTGGCAGGCTGTTCTTTTCTTCGACGCGGCACCACAAGCTATCCTAGTCTTAGAGGGAACACATTTCCTTGTGCTTTTCTTTGAAGCAGCTCGGAAGGCTGGGCTTATCTTCGTCTGACACTGTGAGCTGAGCTGATCTTCGTACGGGACGTCGATATGCATCAATGTTAACCTTAAATAGCAATTGTACTCATTGTCAGTATTTAATAAGTAAAAAGTATCTTATAAATCAGTGAACTTATTTCATGTATTGATTATATTTGTTCGAATTTTTAGCAAATTTTCATGAGATCTCTGTGGTTATGTATGTCTGTACTCATATATGTGCATTAAAAAATCAATTATTGTATTTATTATTCAAACATAAGAATAAAAATATTGAAATATGGGGGTTGACGAGCGGATCGTGCAGGGCGGAAAAGGATCGTGACACATCATAGCATTATTAGTATGGCAATAATGCATTTATAAAAAAATTCCGTAACTTGGACTATTTTTTATAATTCAAACTACTATTTAATTAATTTAATCAAACCAAGACTTGTCACTAATGTCGCTCTAATAACCACAAAAAACTTTGAATTTTCAATTGACAATTTTGATTTGTAATTTTATATCATTTTTGTTCTACATTTATTTCATATTAAATCTAATTAAAAAAAAAATTACATATTGGACAGCTAAGAACGGAAAACATATATGGTTCACAAAACTCAATCTTTTAAAAATGTATTATATGTGTATGAATTATATACATATATATATAATATATAATATAACTACTTATATGATATAGCTATATGAGTGAGGAGTTCCACATAACCACCCCATCGCCCCCCAAAAGCCCGCCTACAAAATATGAGAAAGTTCTATTTTTTGCTACGTTATTCGTACTTTAAATATTTTTCACCCGGACCCCCACCACCCCCTATCTTTCCCTGCCGCCCCCACACCATTTTTCGGCCTCTACCGCCCCCCTATCATCAACTAGGGAGAATTTGCTTGTTTTTTCGTGATTTTAACCCAAGAAAATCTGGGTTAAACCAACATGGCACCCTTCAAGGCCCCTCCTTATATCTTTTAGGCTCCCCTTAAGATTATTTGGCCCTCCCACAGCCCGTCATCCCCCCGTGCACCCTAAAATCCAGTTTATAATAACCTTTAGACTTACTTTAATGTAAACTTACATAATTATAACTATATATATTAGAGTGGAACCATGTAAGATATAGGTGTAGAGTTATTGTGTAGAGTTATCCCGTGTAGGCCTGGACCCTTGCCATACGAGTTCATGTATCTATTGTCATTCTTTTATATTATTATTACATTGTTATATATATATATATATATATATATATGTCCCACTGATACGGTGGCGTAGCGATAAAGTTGCAGTTTCGTTGATCTCCGCAATCGGGCAGTTTACGGGCATGGATAAAACTTGGTTCGAGTATTGCCGTTTGCTAAGAGGTTCGCTTATTCTACTTTCTCCCGGGGTTCTACTAACTTTTTCTCTCACGTTACGGGCAACGTGAATTGGAGGTGTGCAGGAGTTTTAGTCCTGGTACCTATGCCCTACACCTGGACATAGACACCATGTCAGAACTTGAGCGATACATTGCGCAGTTCCGGGATGCGTTTTGCCCGAGTGGCTTCCCCACCCATAAGACTCGTCCTGGAGAATGCAGAGTGGCATTTCTAACCTCCCCTATTTCCCTATCCTTCCCCCAGTCACTGAGTACCAAGTGCCCAGAGTAGGACGTAATGAAGTATAATATCAAAGAAAAATACGTAAGTCTGTTTTTTATATTTGATTAAAAAAATTTAATAAAATTTTTTCCCACAAAAAACTGTCTTTTAAAATGTGATGTTTCGTATTCCAAAAAACCACATTATTATAAACAAATCCATGTATTTTGATGGCAATAAAAACTGTCAATTCGATCATACATAACTTTTAAGTCCATAGTAACCCTTTCCTGTTATAATTGTGGAAGTTTTTATCACAAGCTCTATTTCGATTACATGTGAAAGATCTAGCACAGTTAGTATTATTATTACAGATCATTATCATTATTCTGTTAATCATACTACATAATCTTAAAAAACTTCAGAGCAGAGTTTATTTGTCGACGACTCCCCAGAATTTAAATATGATATCGTTTAACTAGTATAATTTCATTTTTATAACAAGAATTTATTCTATTTGTTCAACACTGTGAAATTTCATATGCCGCTTCAATCCGTTCTATCTTTTAAAACTAGATAAGATTCTAGTAAAATTAAAAAGTCAAATGGAACTACGAGTGGAAGGTGGAGACAGAATTATAATAGCTGGCGATTCAAATTGTAGGATAGGAGAAGAAAATATAAAAACAGACACCTATGTTTTCAGCCAAATAAAGTCAGAAAATTAAGTTTACTTATTATTAGTAATGAAGAATGTGTATACAAGGGGAGATAACTTACACGGGAAAATGAGAGAGATCGGTCCTTGATTCAGTTTCGGAGGTAAAGACAGAGGCTTAAGTGCTGTTGAAATATTAAAAGTGGTAACGAGACGAGAGTTTAATCATCTACCGATAACTTTTTAAATTGGAGGTAATATTATTTGAGAAAGGAAGGAAGGTAGCAAGAGATTTCAATAAAATAATAATATGGATAAAAAGAAAAAAATATCAGTATTAAAACAGACTAGATAAAATATGAGGGAAATATTTGGATAAAATAATTTACCAACGTGGAATAAATGCCACTGAAAAATGGAACTGGTTACCTAATGTAGTTACACTGGTATCAGAGGAACTTACAATGATAACATGTTGAGAGGGACAAAAGCAAAATTGATAAAAAGGATTTTAAAATAATTAAGCAAAAAAGAATGATAACAAGTAAACTCAAAAAATGGTCAAAAAAAAGGGATAGTACAAGAATCGAATCAAAGACTGATAAAAACACTTAAAAAAAAAATTTTTGGGGTAGAAAAATTGAAAGAGCTGATGATAAACTAAGCAACGTAGGAAAAAGAAAACATCTAAAATGGTTTTTTGAAAGCGATTAAAAATTTTAACCAAAAAAATGGAAAATAAGAATAAATAGAGATGTATAGGAATCATGTTAAAATTTCGTCAGGAGACAACAATAAGGCAGAATACACGGAAAACGAAAAAAGAGTATAGGTATCTCAGCAATATCTGGGAGGATTTTAGCAAGGATACATCGATCATTAAATTTAGAAAATTGTAGGAAAAATAAAAACAGAAAAACCACAGGAGACGATGAAATTGTTGGAAAATGTTTCAAAATTAACCCTTAATTTGGATGATTAAATCAACAAACATACTTAATGCGTTATAGAGAGAGATACAAATTAGACAAGGGAAGGAAATAACAAAATCTATCTAATTTACAAGGCAAGGAAAAAGTAGGACGTTAAAAACCACAAACGAACTGCGTTATTAAATGTAAGATACAACATATTAGCAATTATAATCGCTGAAAGAGTAAAAAAATAGGTAGAGGAATGTCAAATATTAAAGCAGAGTCACGCTGGCATCGGAGCGAATAGAAAGACGAGGGACCACATTTTTGTACTAAATATTTTACTTGAAATTAAACTAAAGAAGAGGGGCAGTAAATTATATGCTGTATTTCGAGACATCAAAACAGTTTTTAATACGATGAATGGAGGAATTTTTTAGGTGTTATTACAAAGAATAGGGCAAGTAATAAATATATTAGAAATATTAAAAAGAATCCACTAATGCACAAAAAATCAGGTATTTACGGGACAAGCGCTGACAAATTATTTTAAGAGAGTAAAAGGGGTAAGGCAAGGGGCCTACTAGACCTAAGACTCCAATGTTTATTTAGAGAGCATATAAGTTGATTAAGAGTAATACAGGAGATGATACAGTAGGAAATCTAAATGTACACAGTGTTCAATTTGCTGATAACGTTGTGTTAGGCACGGACCATTTGATAGGCATAAAACAAATGCTAAAAAACTTGGACGAATATTATACAAAAATAGGCTCGAAGTATATATAAAAAAAACGATAATCTTAATTTTTAACAATTTTTAAGAATGAATTGAAAACATGTTTGAATTTAAAGGGCAGGTATTACAATTTTTATCGAATATTATTTCTCATAGTTTTAATGATGGAATAAGGTTGCCCATACGAAGCGGAGACTTCAGGATGGAGAAGAAAACAAGAAGTAGAAAAAATACAAGGCAGATTTACAAAAATCATGATGTGTTTTAATGCAAACACACGAGGATATATGTGTAAAGTAAAAGCTAAAAGGGGTGAAATAATATTGGACATGAGGGAAAGGGCAGACAATTACTTTTTACCCATTTTAAAAGTAGAGAAGAACAGGTGTTCCCACGTGTGATTGATGGAAGAATTGAGGGGCATAGTATATACAAATCTTACAAAATATGGCAAAGACGTTAAAGTAGGATATAAAAATGTCAGACATAAGGAAACGGTAGGACTTATGGAAAGGGCAACCAAAGAAAATGAAGTTCAGAAAATCAAAGATAATTTTACAGTGGGTTGGAAATACATAAAAACTGGATAGTAATTGAAAACTCTAATATCTGTAAATAAAATATAAAAATAAAAAAAACACTGGAGAGAAAAAAATATTGGAAAAAGAAAAATTTGTCAGGGCATCGGAAATATCAGTGGTGTAGGCTGAGATATAAAACTGTAGAAAGGATGCAAGAAAAAGAGTTTTAAGTGATAGGCTAAAGGCTTTGTTATAAAATAATGGAGAGCATAGAGGACATAATGCTATTTAAAGAGACAGAAAAAAAATAGAAAATCAAATTTTAATATCAGTCAGAGATATAGGATCAAAACACATTAGAGATATATCCAAAGGGAAAAATTAACAGATAACTAGGGAACCGGCAGATAATTTATGTAAATATATAAGATCTTTCGAAAATACAAGTAAATGAGAGAAAGAGGAGCGAAGCTTGACTGTAGAATGATATGTTCTGCATTATAAATTTAAATATTATGTCAATATAAATAGTAATTGTTACATATTCTTCTATGAATATATAATAGTCGTTTTCGTCGGAGATGTGCATCTCTCCAGGGCAGTCCCTGAGCTTAAGGGTGCTTGCAAAGCAACGCCCGAGGGATTGGTGGGACCCCCCTGGTCGGATGCGCAGGGGGGGCGAAATCTATTTTTCGATACGCCGTGCGCGGGGCTCGAATTGAGAGCCATATGTTATGGATCTAAAGACCTCGGGTTACACACGCTTCTAGCAGCGCGTGCGGGAAAATTTGCAGCTGTCGGTATTGTCGGTAATACATCTGTACGTATAGATACGTGGGCAGCGCTTACACGTATAATACCTCTCGACTAACCTAATGTGTATGGATCTGATACAGTCTGTGATTGAGGTACCAACCGCGGGAGAAGCGTAGCGGGAAAAAAATACACGTCTCTCAGCCAGCAAGCAGACGAGTCGCAAGTCTACCGGTCGGGAACGAATCGGATAGTAGTTTTGTTTTTGTTTACATAGATCTAAGTTGTTTGTCAGTTTTCTGCATGTGATTAAGAAAACATGGATAACGATAGTTCTGCATGTGATTAAGAAAACATGGATAACGATAGTCCAGTTAGTTCGGGCATGTTTCTTTTGTTTTAAATGACTCTAACGTCACTAATAATGTTAATAATTATTACAATCAATCACAATGAATAAAAATTACATATAAAACTTGAAATAGTTATTTTGTTGAACCAAATTTCGCATGTTTTTTTAAAAAAAAAAATTTTATTTTGATCTTCAATATATTTGTGTACCATCATCGATTGATTATTTTATACGTATATAGATACATGAAAGGGAAAAACTACTGAATCAACGAAGGATTTATGATCAAACGACAATAATTAGATTCTGATTCAGTCGAACATTGACTTGGTCGAGCCCCGCGGCATTCTTGTCGAAAAGTAGTATACGCAACAAGTGTGAGCGCGATTGACGCACGCGTCAATCGCGTTTCCCTCACACTGGTTGCGTAATATACTATTGCCTACCGAGGGCGTACCAGGTTTGCAAAAGTGCCCGAGGTAGAAAAAGGTGATTGATGTTGAACTCTGTTGTATGGATTTTGTAATAAATAGTATTGTAATAGTAGCCCCCAGGGCACGAAGTCCAAACTTAAGAGCACGGTTGGTGTATTTTTGTGCCCGAGTGGTGGATATACTTTGTCTTACCGATGGCGCAAAGTGCAATTTTTGATCGAGGGCACACTTTGGGCCCGCGAAATCACTTTGCGCCCTAGGACAGAAAAGTACTTTGGGCCCGAAGGGCCGAGAAAACTTTTCTGCCCCTGAGCCCAAAGGGATTTCAAGGGCCAAATATGTGGGCCGAGAGTCCAAAGGCTTGCTACCCTTTGTGCCTATGGTAAGAAAATACTATTATTCATGATTTAAAGTAGTTATGCCACGAGGAATGAGAATAATTGGGGTTTTAAAAATCTGTACGGAAATAAATAAATAAATAAACAAATAAATATTTTTTCTTCGCTTATATTAAGTAAGAATTTTAAAATATTATCGTCCTAGGTATTTATTTTCATAATTTATTTTCAAAATTTCTTAAAATGATAAAAAAAGGTGTTATTGTTTCTGTAGTAATAATATTCTATATATAATATATTCATATGCACACGTATCAATCTCAAGATTCAATACCGAATAGAGTTTTTTCATTAGTATTAAAAAAGTACTAATTATTTCTGTAATCTGTAAAATTATTATGTGTTTTGACTGTATGTGTTGAATTTTTAAGCCATTTTTCACGTGTTTATTTTTGTTTTCTACGCATGTACGCATGATTGTATTGAATAATATATTTTTGTATTCGATATTTGGACATAAGAATACAAATATTAAAATATGGGGTTAGCACGGAGAGCGTGCAGGGGCGAAACCCAACTTTTATATATATATATACAAATGAGGACTTATGCGGACAAAGCAATAAAATTGACACTATATAGTACTCTAACACCTCGGGGGTGCGTGGAAGGCATCCATTTTCGACAGTGGCTCACTACGACCTCGCTTCGGTCGCTCCGTATAGTTCGCTAATTCAAATTCCATTTTTTGTTGTAGGACGACCTTGAATGTCTGCACAAGTATCGATACACTGATATATTTCAAAAAACTTATGCGGACGTCCGCATAATTCCAACAGTGTCCGCATAAGTATCTATTCACTTATAAAATGTCTTCATAAGTCACCATACATGAAAATATATTTATATATATTTATACGTATAAGAAATTTTTCAAATTTGAAATGGAAATCTAAATTAAAGTACACGGAAAATAATATGGAAACGAAACAGAATTTTATGAAAATATCATGAATGATGATATAGTAGAAAAAAAAACAAAACAAAAAAAATTGCGAAAAAACCAAATAATTAAAAAAAAAAATAATTCCAATGAATCTTAGACTAATCAATTGAATATTAATCTAATAGTTAACGAAATATAAGATGAAAATTGTCTGTTTCTGTGTTATTTTTGTACGGTAATTGAAATAATCACGTGACATTAAAAAACAAAAACAAAAAAAATAGTTCATAAATTAGTGAAGTTCAAGGATTTATCTGTTGGAAACAATTTTTACAAATTCATCATTATTAGTTTGGATTAAAAAATATACATGAGTAAAAATGGTGATTATAGAAGTAAAATTGAAAATAAAAGTTTTATTGATCTTTTTGATATTAATTTTGAAGTTCTCAATTAATATTGAAATACCATCTGATGCACTTTTCGAGTAACAAAACTTTGATACTAATATTAATCGGTAATATTAATACAGATATTGTGATATGTTTAACTACAATAGATTTAAAATTCATAACAGAATTGATGATATAAAAATTCTTTCAAATTTCAAAATAATTGAACATTTAAGTATGATGTTCAAAAAAAGTGTAAAAAAGATGATTTTTAAGGTATTACTTAAATTTCTTGAAACGTAAATGTTAAAAAAAGAAGTTAATTGAGATAAAAATTTAACATACAAAAAGCTAGTCTGTCGAATAAATTTTGAGTGTCTATTTCGTATTGTTTTTTTTTTGAGAAGAAAAAAGTAAAAAACTATGTTGTAAACTAGAAAAAACCATCGACTAAATATAACGGGACTTTGAAATTTTATTGTTACGCGATCATAATTTTGGATTCTTAATACAATATGTCAATAATATTGTTTCTATTGCATCATAGAATGCTAACATATTGCATGAGAAAAAAGTCTGTAAATAATTTTACATTACAAGTTTAACTGTGTTATGTAACACCTACTTGTTTCAATAGAGAATAGAAATCCTTAGAAAAGTCAACTACATATTTACGATGATGTTTATGCCATTAAAAATAGGTTGAAATTAGATCAAAATCTGAGGGAAGAACCCTTGAAAATTTCCACCTAAATTTTATATGACAATCCGATATCGAGAATTCTCAAACATTTACACCAAATTACGTAATCGCAAAGTTACGAGAGTACAAAATGTTTTTGACGTCAACAAAAGGTCAAAAAAATCATACGTGTGATAAACCAACTGTAGCAGGGTATGGTGCGATTATTTCGTCCAAAATCGAAATTATTAACGATTTTTCTTTATGTCTCTATCCCAAGAATATTCCAGATAATGTACCAACTTATATTTCTTTTAATAAATTGTCTAAAGTTTGTTGATCCAATGGGTTTTCCCTTATTGTTTCCAACAGGTTATTTAAAATGGAGTAAACATTATTTTGTAAATCTTAACAAACAAAATTAACAAATTTCAATTTCTTAATACTATTGGTATATATCATCTTATGAACAGCAAACAAACTACTTGATCCTTTATCAAGAGCAGAGAGACTAACTTAACAATTATGCTTAAATGCTTATGTTATGGTAAAAAGTAGTGGGATAAACTTTTTAAGAAATAATCGAAAAAAATTACGTATAGGATGTTATCTAGATTTATTGGATTGTAATATAAATGGTATTTTTAACATTACATAAAACTTTAAAATAAAAGAAAAAGGTGAAAAAATTTTTCTTTTGCCAACATATATCGGTAGTTCACGATTCATGCAATAACATTATCAGGATGCAATGGCTATTATAGGGAATGTGGTAGACCAGATTTTTTTATAACTGTTACTTGCAATACTAAATAGAGGTAAATTAAAAAAGTATTACAAATTTTTCCAAAAAACACTTTACCTAATGATATACCAAATATAACAATACTATTCCTCTATACAAAATTACAACTTAATTTAAATGGTATTATAAAATGTAACTTATTAAACAAAATTATATCGTATGTTAACACCGATGAAGTTAAAATAAGAGGACTACTACATGCTCATGTAACAGGAATATTGCATTTTGATAACAAATTAATACCATCTGATGATATTAATATAATTCTATCAGCTGAAATTCCTTCGACTAATGAAATTCTTGGAAAGTTAGTGATTAAATACATGTTACATGGTCCACGTAATAGCTATAGTCTCTATCTAAAAAATAATGATTAAATTTGTACAAAAAATTTTCCAAAAGCTTTCGTTGGCCATTTATTTATTAAAAAAGGTTTATTCAGGGTATACAAGGAGAAATAATATTTCTGATAAGAATCTGGACAGACTTTAAAATAGTTATGTCAAAATTTTAGTCGAAAATTCAATGGTCGTACAGCATGATAAATTCTTACCAATAAAATATAAATGCCACATAAATGTTAGCTATTGTACATTGATAAAAAGTATAAAATATAATTATAATTCTATTCATAAATAGAACAATACGAGCATTTTCTAAAATACAGAAAGAATCAAATGCTGAAATAGTTTTTCCGTACTGTCTTAAACGTTGATCAGTGATCGGGACTTCCCCTGCGGAATATTAACAATCGAAAGATTAACTATGGCGGTATGTCCTTTTGCTTCCACGGTCCAGAAATTTTTTTTTTCCGAATACAGCTTTTTCCAATTAATTTCATGTGTAACAAACAAGTAAGTGTTAACATAGTTTATTTATTTCTCGATTTTCCTTTACGGTTAGATGGAATTTTCTATTTGATAACAAACAAAAATAAAATATGTGAAAAAATATGTAACTTCCACTATATATAAAAAAAATATAATATACATAAATGACTCTCTCAATGTTTAATTCGTTTGGTTCATTATAAATATTTTCAAATCAATTATTTCGTTTTATCCCCCTTCAAATATTTTTATCGAATGTGAATTTTGAATTTCTATAAAAACCTTTGTCCACCTAATCTGAACTTGCTACCTCGTTTATACAAGCCGTATACCTTGTCAACTTATCCAAGATCTACCTTCGTTAGGAATCTTCTTATCATTTCATCTATATTGCAGTTCGTCAACTATTTTTAATTTAAATGTTTACGTACTTTTTTTTATGAATTTGTTTAAACATTTTTCATATGAATCAATAAAATATCCAACAATGAACTTATTAAGATTTTAAAAACATAGAAAAAATAGATATCAGTTGCAGCGTTTCTAAATAATAATTCATATTTATATAGAATTATTTCTTTTTTTTTTATTAATTTTTTAATTGTTTGGTAAATAAATAATTCCTTACTCAATATTTAAACTTTTTTTAAAATTATTTAAACAATTTATTACAGGTATAACTTTTTTTTATAATTTGTTGATAAATACTATTTTCTCTTGATGAATTATTTGATTTTCATTGCGTCTTATTCTTTCAAATTTTTTTCATTGATAAATAAGGTGATTTTTCAGTTATATTACATTCAAGATTAAGCAGTACTACTAAATGTTTATTATTTAACTTTCACACGAGATAAGTTATTTATTTATTGAATATTGAAGTGTTTTTTGAAACTACACTAAACTACCAAATACCCTAATGTGAACGATAATAACACCACTTTCGATACATCGCTGTGGGTTATTTATGTGGGCTATAGCCAGCAGTGGTACCAACTCAAAAATATTTGTTTTTGTTCGTATCACTGCTGTAAAAACGTACGTGTTAGTACCATCATATATATGTACAGCTGTATGGTAAACAAACATTAACTCCTATCAGGTATATTACGTACAATTGCTAAATTTGTTTCGTCGGAATAAATGAAAAAAGTTTTGAACAATAAAAAATTAGCTGTACGTAATCTATACAAGTACACTATTACAAGGACTTAATGAAATACAATTTCGTCGTTAATACTGACAGTACAACTTTGAAATATTGAAAAGTGCGCGCTTTTCGTCTCAACAAAAAAAAGATGAGTTTCTGCCACGACCTTGCTAATACTACGACTCAATTAATACTCTACGGAATATTTGGAATTTTTCCAATGTTACCTATATTTTGCGAAGTACCATCTTGAAGCTTTAGATTTTTACTATAATATAGTCACTGTTTCAATGTGTAACTCCTTGATTATAGTTACAAATAAAAGATTTCATAATAGGTTGTTTATATTCTGAAACTTTGATAGAAAATATATCCTAATTTATCAGGTTTAAAGAGGTAAATAAGGACACCGTTGGAATCAGCGGGTTTTGACTTATTAAATTAACTACCTATGACCTCTAAACTCCTCACAATAAAGCGCCCTTTAAATATATTTTCTCAAAAGGTAGTAATAAATTTCGACCTTTACATTTGTATAATTTATCTCAGTACACGCGTAAGAGCTGGGATCACTGCCAAACACATTACGGCTAAATCAGCCTAGACGTACCTAGAGGCAGAATCAGCCGTATTTAAATATCTTGTGTGCCGAAAAAGTATAACTTCATACATGAGTGCCCAAGTAGAAAAAAAATTGTTTATACAATAATGCAACCTTCTTTTCTACTTACTACAAACACAGGATTCTATGATGACTTATGAAATAACTATAACAACCCTACTCTGGTAATAACTTAATTAATGAAAACAATAAATAGTTTTGACTTTAATTGTCTTCCCTTATTAGTAGATAAATTATTTATTATTAGATATTGCAATCGTCCGAGTTTATTTGATGATTTGGTTTTAGGTGAGTGGGTTTTCGTTTATTTAAAGTTAATATTTAGCTGAAATGTCCGGGGTCCTCTACCTATTGTCTGTTTTATTAGCAGTATGAATGTTTGTCACGTTTATTTTTGGCTACAGTATAACAATGCTGGTTATTCTTAGACATAGCAGTAAAAAATTGTATTACAACAAATGTTTTCTGTTGGGCAAATACGGAGCCCACTTGCTTCAAAATCTGACTATTTTTCTACGTTGTCACCAGCATGTGCTATCCAGCCAACCTTGTCTATTTAAATCATAATTAGAAGTATGATACACCTTTACAGTAAGTATTATACACAAAAGTATATTGCTAATCATATTTTGTATGAAAAAAACATGGTCTTCGATTGGGAGATCTTAGCCTATCACCACTTGGATATAGTTTGCTAGACTTCAGCACAATCATGGTTTGCAAATACTTTTTTGTGTACCATGTGCATAAATCGGTTGCTCTGCCGCATTTCTGTAAAAGGGTGTTATTATCCCATGCACTTCATTCCGGAACCCTATAGAATACTCTGTTTACACTCTTAATTAGTAAATAAATTATCTATTAATAAACAGTATAAGCGGGCGAGTCTATTTAGTTCTTTAGTTGTAGGTACTTAAATTACATTATATTTTTATTTCATATTCAGCTTGAGCGTACTGGTCACCCATTATCTGTTTCATCACTCGTATCACTAACGGTGACGCTTTATTGTTCTGTATCTGTCTATGTACCATATAAGTTATGTGGGCAAAATATTTAATTTCAAGGGGCTATAAAGGAGCGGCTTCGGCTGCAATCGGTTGTTTTCGGCAACGTTAGACGATGTTAGAGTGCTTGGGTGAGAGGGTTCGTCTGTAATCGGGATGGATGATTCGTCTTTTTTTGGCAAAGTTCAGCGAGATGGTATCTTTTGGATGACTTTGGGGGGAGGGGGGGCACTGAAATATTGGGAAAATGGGGGGGGCACAAACAAATGACACTCGTTCAAAACACGTAAAAGTATAACGAATCTACTTGTGGTTTGAGGGGGCTGGGGGGGGGGACAAATATATTAATTTCTTATTATTATGTATATAAATGGATATATATATATTTATATTAGTTGGGCTTTGCCTCCTGTGCGCTTTGCGCGCGAACCCCCTATCTTTAGATATGTAAAAAACGACTTGTAGTTATGAAATTAAAAAAAAATAGTTATAACTACTATGGTGCACGAAATTACTTTTTCTTATTTATTTTTTTCCATCTTATTGTTATTAATTTTTTTCTATAACTTTAAAAATTTTTGCAATAATCTTTGATAAAGGGATTTTTTCCTTAGGATTGACATACTTTGCGAGAGATTGGTATAAATAAATATAAAGTACGGTAAATCTTTATTGTTAAACTCCGGGATAAGATTGGTTAAATCATTTAATATTTGTTTTCATTCTATGATTGATATTGCGCAATTGATGTGTTTTGATAGTTATGAGGATCACGGCTAAATAAATAAATGCTTTCAGTACATTTGGAATTTAGTTAATTGGCAAAATCATTTTAAGAACGACCGCCCTGTTACTTGTTTATCAGGATAACACTGCTAAAATTATCATGTTCATGTCTCTAAGATCAGTATAGGTTTTACTCGTCAAGAACACTGTTTACTCTCACAAGGTGGCCTTTCCTTACCAAACCATCAGGGTGGAAGGGAAGGATTTGCTGCAGATTTTCTGCAGGATATCCTGCAGAGTTATTGTGCCTTTTTCTTGCATAATACCTAAGAAAGCATTAGAAATCGTTGATCGTACATTGCGAGATTCATTAAATAATATTATTCCATTAGGAGGTAAATTAATAAGTCTTGGTTGAGATTTTCGTCAAACTCTACCTATCGTAAGAAAGTGAGATAAAATTAAAATAATCAAAGACACCATTAAATTTTTGCATCTGCTGTCACTTTTTAAAATCCGAAAATTGCAAAACAATATGCGTTCAATCGATGACAAATATTATTCGTTACTATTATAAATTGGAGAAAGAAAAAAAAATTCTTTGGAAATTTTAAAAAAATCGACAACAAATGATGTATGCTCAAAAATTTTTAATGACGTAACTGATACTAAATAAATAACGTTTTCTCAACATCATATAATGAATTTACATATTTATAAAATATAAAAATTTTTAACACAATGACTGGCCAAAATGTAACTTATTATAGTGTAGATCATACAACTTATATGGGAGTTGTTAGAATTGATTATAACATACAATAATTTTGCAATAGAATATATAAATTCTATTTGAGACGTTCTTCCGCCTCATAAACTTGATTTAAAAATAAATGCCATTGTCATGCTAATTCGAAATTTATGTATTCTAGAGGGATTATGTAATGGAATAACACTTAGGATGACAAAATTATTTAAGTAGACCATTGAGGCTGAAATTATAACTGGTGTGAAAATTGGGATCATAGTATTTATTTCAAGAATAACTTTGTCCACTGGCACTTTCTCTTCATCACCTTTTATTTTATACAGAAAACCACTTCCCTTACTGTTAGCATTTTCTATGACTATAATTAAGTCGCAAGGTCAAAGTTTTTATAAATAAGATTTATAATTAAAAAAAAGCCATTATTTTCTCACGGTAAATTGTATGTTGCACTATCTAGGTGCAAACATCCTAAGAATATTTTTATCCAAAATGAATTGAAAATTTCTAAAGAAATAGAAAATGTGGCTTCGAGTGATGTTTTTTATGATTTTAAGTAATAGAATGAAAATATTAGTCACTTTCTTTGAAACAATAATAACATTACACTAATAACAAAATTTTTCTCGTTAAACAAATTGTTTTTACTCATGCACACTAAAAATTACATACACATGGAATGCATGGCAAGTCTCCTCCCACGTCGTGTATTCTGGGCAATGCTGAATGGCTTTCACTAACTTGACACTTACTGTATTTATCTTTTATTAATTTTGAAACAAAAGTTTTTCATATTTTGTTACTTCTATATTATTTTGCACTTATTAATACTAAATTTATCGATATGTATTCAAAAAATTGTCTTTCAGTCTTTCTTTAGTAGATTCTAAAGTATTTTAAATGGGAATTATGAAAACGTTTTTTAAACTATTTAAATTTGTTAAACTATTTTTTTTTTCTAGAAATATCTGATCTTTTTTTTAATAGGTAACAATATTTATTTGTTAAAGAAAATTGAAAGTTTCTAAAGTTTATGAATATATTCATAATCTCTTGATCTTTAAGACTAATCAATAAGGTAAACGATTTAATACAAATATTCTCACGCCTTTACACGTCAGAAGGCGATGAAAGACTGTTTAATAATATTTCTAGTAGATAGAAAAAGCAAATGGTGTCGAAGACGACAGAGGATTATAAAAGGTCAGGAACTCCAAAGTAGGTATCCTACATTATAGCTATATTATTATTCTTATGCTTTTTTGCAGTGCCCATAGGGGGGCGGGGGGGGGGGGGGCAAACTATTTTTTTTCACAAAAAAACCCCCACTTTTTCCTCTTTTTTTTTTGCAATCGTAAAAAACCTTTGGGGGACTGTGGCAGGGTAGGCATGGCATAGTGAGCAGTAGAAATTAGAGATAAAGTAAAAACATTCATTGAACATGCCTTATACGCTGTATAGGAGTAATACAAAGCTATTCCTTAAACTTTAATTTGATTAAAGTTCTGTGTGACGATTGTTAAGAACGCAGTAAAACAGATTTAATGATCTTATGGAAAGAAAACTGCGGTTATACAATCTAATACATTTAAAATTATAGGAAAAGAAAAGTAAAGTAAAACCACACTGTAAATATAGACCAGAATATTATAAAACTGAATATATTGCAATTCTTCAATTTCATATATTAGATACATTATTAGGATCAATAATTAAATGTTCTAAATGCAATCCAAGTTGTGAATTTGTCCATTTACCAAATAAGTCATGCGGGCCGAACAGAAAATTTCAAGTGTCTGTTATGTCCATTTTTAACGATTTTTGCTTATTACATCGTCGATTTGACATTGTAGCTCGACAATATTAGAGGGTTGTTGTGTTATTTGGAAATTGAAAATAATCGCATAGTGGAAAATAATTGTAAGGGATAGAGTTTTAATGTATGCGAAGAGGAGCTTCCAGAACGCACCACGCCGTGGTTGGGGCGCATGTATCGAGTACGTGCAGATATGTATCTGTAAAGACAAGAGTAGATTAGAGTTGAGTTTTATTAGTGTCAGAGGGAGAGAGAGAGAGAGAGAGAGAGAGAGAGAGAGAGAGAGAGAGAGAGAGAGAAAAGATAAGTGCATTGTGTTTTCTGGCCGCAAGAAAAAGAGGAAAAATGTCGTTATGATGTTTGCGTCCGGTATAGTCTGACATCTTGAGACAAGTGTGTGCGTAAACAGTCCTCTGTTTTCGCGCTATCATACAATGCTTTTCCGCACGCTTCCGCTCTGTCTTTCTTGCTCGCATACCGTCTGGCCAGCAGTCTGCGTATACATAAATCGCCAACGTGACCATGTTTTGTCGACAGTAAACTAAAATAGAGTATAAGTCGATGAAAAATACATAGCATCGGTGTCAGTGCATATGCGTCCAACTGTGTATGTTAGTGCGTGTGTGTACATCTGTATGTACACTTTGCACTTATGTTGATGGTAGCTCAGTATTTATTGCTTACGCGTCTGCGAGACTAAAGTCTGTGGAAACTAAGTGTGTTCCTTATTTTTACCCGCATGCTGCATATTTCCGTCACCGCTCGACCAATTGCATGTATATAAGAGTTGTTGTCATTGTGTTGTGAAAACTAACAATATAGACAATTTGTATAAGACTGTTAGAGTTAACTTGAAAAAATATATTGAATAAGTTTATTAGACTGTGCACACGTGTGACAAAAGTGTACAATCCGTGGTGACGTTGTCCGCTGTGTTGTGACAGGCCAGATGGGTCAAAGTGTTGAGTTCTCTATCTAGGACGTGCAGCATTACGAGCGATACATCGTTCGTACCATGTTTGCTATTTCTCTTGCTGCTGTCACGTCAGTCGTGGCTGGTGCTATATTCAGCTGGTGATTGTACACGAAGAGCACTCCTATATTTTATTTCAAGACGGGATTTTGTGTAGAATGAGTGTTCTCTTCATTTTGTTTTTGCAAAATATTCAAAAGTGCATCTGCTTGCTATAGCTATGTGAAAATTACTGAGTACGTATACACATACTAGAAAGTTAGATACTTATTATTGGACGGTTGAAAGAAAGTATGACGTAGATATACACACATATATATATATCTATTCCTATATTATATACTTGTATAGTTTTAAGGCGAGTACTAGCTTCTCCCCGCTCCCCGCTACTCCTCAGCTCCCTCTCAACTCCTCCCCCTAAATAGGGTAAATTTCATTTCTTTTTACCGTAAAATTTGACCCCCCCAAAAATTGGGTTAACTCCCTCCTGCCACCATACTCCCCCCCTCGCCCCACATCCTCCCTAAATCCCCACCAGACACCGACTGACCTTCCCCCAGCTACCACCAAAAATGATTTTTGTTTCATCGAAAATTTTGACTCCACATTTAGTTACTTAGATATAAACTATTCAGTCACACTTTCTATAAATTTTAGGTTTTAAACATTTAATTAAAGTATAAAACTTTAGTCTAATTTAAATAAGTTATTGAAAAAACCTACCTTAAAATATAGAACGTCATTCTGTATGCAATTTACAATGTAAAACCATACGTAGTTGCAGATGGCATTACATATGATATTACATATGGCAATACATAAAGGGTTATGGATTAGTACTGCTATATATAATTCCATGTGGAAAAACATATGGAGTGAAAAATTTAAATTAAAAATAAAATTTGGTCGCACATTTGGTTACTGATTGGTAGATAATCAGTTTGTATCCGAATAATCTGGTTTCACGAAGATAGTTAACTTTATCAAAAGAATAACAATCATGCGTAATATTAAAGTAAGACACAGTATACTACAAGGGGTGCACAGTGTGATGAAACTGTCTTTTTTGTGCAACAATAAAATTGTGCCAGCTGTGATGATCCGATTTTAATGATTTTTTGTGCAACTTATAGGTGAAAGCATAAATAATAAAGAAAAAATGGTTCGCAATAAAAAAAAATTTTAGAGCTTGGAAAAACTACCTTTAAGTTGAATAAATATACAATCTGGTACCAAAGTAGGGAATACTTTTTTTTTAATGGGAATAAAAAATATTATTTTATGTCAGAATCAAACAACAACGGTAAGGTTGTTACAAAAAAAATTATATAGGGCAAATTTCTAACACACAGGAGTTAAAACGTTAAAAAATCTCCCCTTACCGAGAATTTTGCGTCTAATTCGCGTTTCGGGAGAAATTTTTATCTATATTTTGTTATTACACTCTAAAAGGTCGCTTATCATGATTCTACCGTTAAACTTTAAATATTTAAAACGGCAGACACAAAATGGCAGAAACAAAATGGCAACCACAGAAAATTTTAATCTTTTTTTTAACCATGTAAGATTGTTCGATTTTAGTAATTTTTTTTTAAGGTTGAAGGAAAGAGCATACGGAATAAGTAAAAAATAGTCCGCAATAAAAAAAAATTTTTGGAGTTGGAAAACTACCCTTAAGATAAAAAAAATTTGCAATCTGGTACCAAAGTAGATATTTTTTTTTTTATGAAAATAAAAATGATCATTTTATGTCAGAATCAAACAAAAACGGTAAGGTTGTTACAAAAAAAAGTTATAGATGGCCAATTTCTAATACACAGAAGTTGAAACGTCAAAAAATCACCCCTTACCTAGAATTTTGCGTCTAATTCGCGTTTAAGGAGAAAATTCCATCTAAATTTTGTTATCATACTTTTCGAAGTCACTGATCACAAATCTACTTTTGTATTTCGAAAATTCAAAATGAATGTTTAAAACGGCAGATACAAAATGGCTACCGAAGGAAGTTTTTACAATTTTTTTTACCATGTACGATTATCTGATTTGAATAGTTTTTTTTGGAGGTTGCAGATAAGAACTGAGCGTTAAATAGTTCGAACTTTAGGAAAAATATAAAATCTGCCACTTGAGTAAGTATATTTCTTTAAAATAAAAATTTAATTTACTAAATCGTCTTAGATTCAAACAATAATCGTCAGATGATCAAGAAAACAAAAATTAAGTTTAATTTACTCTACACATCCATCGAAATGACACTAAACTACTTTTTACCGAGAATTGTGCGTAGAATTTGTATTGCAAAATGATATTGGTCCTAATCATTGTATTATACTTAAGTGGTACCTGATTATACATTTACTGTTTTATTTTAAAATTCAAAATGGTTGACACAAACATGCGAAAGGAAAACAATTTTACTTCTATTACCAAGCAATTTTTTGAGATCACCGACTATGAAATAATAACTTATATAAAAAAATGGCAAGGGAAATGCATAGTATTACCGACAAAAATAATGTATCTCCTATTGTTGCTCTTTTAATATCTTTTTATTTCCTTATTCTATTTGATGGATGTTTCAGTCTCTAATATTGATTAATTCTTTACGATGCATATTTACATTTTACTAAATACAAGTGATTTTTATTCCGCAATATTATCA
>JAPYYV010006590.1:0-18717 GCA_030522625.1 Copidosoma aretas | reverse complement strand
TTTTTTTCGAAACCATGTTTTCTCTCAGCGTTTTATGATACACTGCGGGGTAATTATCAAAAAATCTCCACTGCTGATGGTTAAGAGGCAAAGTGTCGGCGAAAGCTCCCCTCAAGAGAGTACTTACTAGGTTCGACTTTGTTTTTTCTGCCCCTCTTTCTGCTTTATATAATTGAATCTTGGAAACAATATCGTACCCGCACGGCGCGCCGTCGTGGAAAAGTACGTAATCTAATGCGAAGGCATGCCTGGCGCGTATACGTGTATTTTCTCCTCGCGGGTTTCGCAAGAAATTCGCGCATATTTGCCGCAACGCGCGGCTGCTCCGAGAGCTCGCGTTGCGTTTATTTTATTTTTTTCCTTTCATTCTGCCTTTTTAAATGTTCCTGGAATCCTGCCTTGCGTATCAACGTAATTATTAATATTCACGATAACGATTTGCTGAAATGAGCGATTCGTACTCCGATAGCGCAACAGCAGCAGCGTGTATCGTCGGGTGATCGATCGCGAGTGCAATGCTTGGCGTTGCGTTATTTCATTTGAATGCTTGCAGTAATAAAGATGATAATGATGGGAATTGTTTTTTTTTAATTGAATGCTCGAGCGCTCGCGATATAAAAGTTGATTGTCGTGTTATTTCCCATCCATCGTATTCCAGGTAAAAACATTTTGATGTTAATCAGAATTTTATAGAGATGTAATACTGGCTTTCGAAAATTCATCTAAATATTGTCCAGGTACTTTTCAAAGTAAACCCTTTGAATAATTTAACATGCAGGTTATCACAAAATTTTTTCCAGACGCCACGAAAAATCTTAATGATGTATAAATACAATAGTAATTCGATAAATCTTGGAAAAAGTCACTAAAACTTGTCAAAAATATCGAATTTAAAACAATTAAAGGCATTTTAGCTGTAGAGTGTAATAGACACACCAGTCGGTCATACGTCTTTGTTAACTTCATAGCTGTTATCTCCGTTTTTAAAGCGATTATTTAAAATATTAAAAATTATATTAAAAATTCAATCATAAAATGTTTAAACGTCATTCGTTATAAAGCTACATGTATTACTATCAGTATTTTTAAAATTACCGATGAGAAGAACGCCTGCTTAGCAAGATATGTGTTTTTTCTCAAGGTCTGTTGGAAATTAGGATACAGAATTGGGTGAGCTCTAAAAACTAATGTTTGTCAAAACTTAGGATAACTAGGAATATTACTCCAAGACTTATCCCAAAATAACACTCGGCAAATGTCAGTGAGAGAGAGATGAATGCCGATGGACACATCTTCTCTTCTAGAGTCGAGCACTGTCATTGGTTGTCGCCCGAGATTCTCTGACTAATAACCAATCACGGCGCACTATATCATCTTCATGATTTAACTTTTTATCAGGTAACATATTAGCTCTATTACACATAGTTACGAAAGTACCAATGAAATGCTTTATACGACACTGTGTGAAGAGATAAGTATCTCCCGTCACCGAATTGAAAGGTGTTACAGACTACGCATCCTGACCTACACTCAAAAAAACAAAAACAAAATGTTTGATTATTTATTTTTTACTCACATTCTTGTTGTAGAATAGAGTTACAAAAGTAATAATAACGCAGATTTCATTACGAAAACAATTTCCGACGAAAATCTAAAATGGAGACGCATGACGCATCTTGCGGGGCTTTTCCACGGCCATGATACGTTATCACCAGGTTTTTATCATCAGAAGAAAAACTTTCAGAAAGCTTTGTGCCTGCTTATTGAATCATTTTTCCTCAGTCAACTAGGCATCTCTTCCGCCCTATCACTAAAATTTACCCGTATAGTCGTCACACAGTTGTGCAGTGAAGTTGAAAAACATCGAAAAAGATTTGCAGTTTAATAGCATTCAACAAATAAATTTCTTTCAAAACGTAAGTGTAACTGTTTTCACATTCACCGCTTAGGATGTCTCAAAAAATAACGTAGTAGAGTGATTCTGAGTCTAGATTTCAGTTTGGTGATCAGAAAGACATAGACATAGTAGATTTCGAACGAGGTCGAAAGGCTTGGATTTACGAACCGAGAAGTTTCGTAAAAAAGCCGTAACGAGGTTCGTAAAGAAGCCTTTACAAACGAGATACGAATATTATTTATCCGTCTGAGACCCCAAAATCAAGCGGTCAAAGTGCTATTTTGAGGTTAGAAGGCGGAAATGGTAGTTTTCGTACAAGATTGGAAAGTCTTTAATTTGCGAACCGAGAGGTTTACTGCACGAGCCGTAGGCGAGGGACGTAATGTGTTCGTAAAGAAGCCTTTACGATTGAGTTACGAATGCTAATTTTCTCCTACCGAGGGTGTACCAGGGTTCGAAAAAGGCTCGATGTAGGAAAAAGTTTTTTCTTTGCAGGGCTACATTTTTTTTATTATAAGAGTGTTTATAAGAATCAATTTGTATAACATTTAGTGACTCCTCTATAAATGCCTTTAAAAAAATTCTAAACGGAGTCTAATTTTTTTATTTATAACAGCAAAACAACATGAGTAGCAACGAGAGTTGGGAGAATTATGTCGACAAGAAGAACTGCAACTGCAAAAACTACAGTCGAGTTGTTACAAGTCATAAAAAAACTAGAGTATGTGTAAACTGCTGCAAGTTAACGGACAACCAACTACATTCTACAGGATTGGTTATTTGTGTCATTTGCAAAATATGGTGTCCTCGTATTCCAGTAAAAAAATATTATGATTAAAATAAATGATACGTGAAACATGTTAACGATGATAAATCTAATAAAAACGTTGCTGTAAAGCAATTACTGAGTGTGTAGTATACTAGTAGGGGTAAACGGTACAGTTGTTGGCCACCCGACAGTGATTGGCCGCACATGTATTTTTAAATGGAACATGTATATATACATATAAGAATAACCCACGTGGCCAATCACTGTCGGGTGGCCAACAACTGTACCGTTTACCTATCCCTATTCCATGCGCACGCACGAAACTGTCATTTTTAATTTAATTTTTTCATTTATTTTTACAGGAAGCCACAAGACCAGTATTGACTTACGTGCCCTTGTATGAGATCGGTGCGTTTAAAATTTTATCCTGTGTTATTTTATAGTATTTTTTGAATCTTTAGGTTTCATCGTTTATTGTGAAAAACTAAGGACTGTACCGACGTGAAGCCACTTGTTCTTCGCGTACCTCCTTATTTTAATATGCTTTTAGTGTAAGCATGCATTAAATTGCACACACACTTACTGTACAGTATTGTACTTGTCAGGCGTTCTAATTAATGTTGAGGTTAAGTTTGCGGTTGGTGTCGTCAACTGTAAGTAGTCTAGTGGTACTCGATGACTGACCAGGTGCCGACTTGGCACTGTTGCAGCTAATATTTGTTTTTAATCTCTTTCAAACCACCTATTATTGATCTCAAACTACTTCCTTCATTTTCCAGAAGATGAGGCTCCTTGCACATCTGTTCTTTGTACAATACTTTTGCATTTCTATCCTACTTTATGTGTATGATAATCAAAAGAAAAATATAATCGACATGAAAGTTTTCTAAGTATGAAATTTATTGTTAGAAACTGTATGTACTGTAGTTTATGTAAGGTGTAGTAAAAAGGGTTATACGCTGATTGTACTGCATTCTCATGAACTTTTCAATTCAGCGACTCTATGTTTATGGGAATAGATTTCCATGCTTCTATGAACCTGCTAGACCTGATTTCTTGTCAACTACTATTACAGTTTGTCACTTTACTATTTTCTAATATGCAAGATTTTTTTAGGTAAACAAATCTTATGTACGCCTAAAGAACGCTGCCTTGCGGCCACCCATATGAGGCCATGCAAAAAGATGGTACTTTAGAAATTTATTACTCAGCTTACAGCGAACAGATCAATTTAAAATTTGGTACACTGATCAATAGTTTTATCAAGATTGTGTAAAAAAAGTTTCATCGATCTCTCATTACTTTGCCTTAACGAAAGATCAACCTTAAGCGATATTGGACAAGAGCGCAAACATGACATAGCGCCCCCAGTTGAGCAACTTGGGAACGATTGGTCGGACTAGAAGAGGACAGTACGATAAATTAGTTTCCGTGCTCTTGCGGAGAAGCGACTTTTAAGGGCTTGGCCATCTGGTGATTGTGCCAGAAGCATATGCACGTATAGTACTGTCCTCTTCTAGTCTGACCCGAGGTCTGACCAATCGTTCTCAAGTTGTTTGACTGGGGCGCTATTTCAAGTTTGCGCTCGAGGCCAATTCGTATCTCCTTCCCTATGATTATATAGCCCACAGTATTGCCGCTTTTTTTGGCCCTTAAGGGTAAAGTTTTCTGTAGACGAAGTTATTTGCCAGACCTTCACGGTATTGTAATGGAATGTACCCGTAAATAAGTTATAAAATGTTTATGATTCATGACGATTTGGATCACGCAGTGAGCTGTACAAGCTTATTATCTGAAAAATTAATCGCGTTTATGTTTGATAGGAAAATAACTTATCAGAGTGCTTTAAAAGTAAATTTAAAAAAAATGTATGGTTGCACTTTCAAAGTGAAAGATATGATTATCTACAATGAGAATTGACAGAAACAAATATATAAAAATAGAAGTTTATTTGATAAATAATAAAAAAGTATTCCAATGAGTCACAAACCACTGTTGCTGATCAAAAAAGAGTTTCGATACACCTAACGACCTAACCAAGTCATTGAGCCTCATCAGAGTCAGTTTTCCTGACCACAAAGTTGGCTGATGTGCTGACAAACATCTTGGAAATCTCAAAGCTATTAGAAAGTGTCTGACTCTAATGGCTCCAAATGTTTAAAACTCGGTAAAGTATAGGGTTCGATGATTCCCTTCAAACGATCAGATCTAACTGTGAGCTTATCCCTAATATTAGTTCTTTATGATTGTAACGTGGTTATTTAATGACTCTTATTATGCACGTTATATTATAAGAAAATTTATAAGTTAAAATCACGGCAAATGTTGAATAATTTTGATGTAAGCAGAGAAACAGAGAATACACCAAAGAATTAAAAAAAAAATTCTGTTTACTAAAAAACAACTAACCACACTTTTAGTATAAAATTTACCCCCCAATCAGGCCCGAATACGAACAATACTCGAGCATTGACTAAACTATTTTTACTTTCTGGGCTGTAAAATTGTTCTAACGTCATGTACTAACATTAATAAAAGCATTTATCATATTTCATCGTCAAGTTCATTTGAATTAGATTCCTTTATGAAAAAAAAACCGACAAAAATTTACTAGTGCGTGAAAAACTACAAAAGTATGGATTCAAATCGATTTTGATCGTCAAATTAGCAATAATACTTATCATTCCCATGTTTGAGTTCTAATTATGAAATAGATAACATTTTAATGATAATAATTTAGTTATAACACTCATTATATCATATCTTAGAATTATTCGTTATAAATTGAAAGCGTTTGATAATGTATCGGAATGTACAGTTAGCTGAAAAAATACACCCCACTTTTCTGTGTATCGAAACCTAACCAACCACCACCACCTTGGAGGTTAACAAACTTTTTGGTTCTTTCGATGCAATTTGTACCGTAACTTAAATGTATTTCTTTGAATCATTAAAGGCTTTTTTTGTACTTTATGTTTTTGTGATGTAATACTCAGGAGTAACCCAATATTTTGAAAATTTTACAAAGTAAATAATTTTGTTAAAGTGGGCAACTGTAGGATGATTAAATGAACATTTCTGTAGAATAGAGAGATCCAACAGTGTTTTGAAAATCATCTTGAAAAAATGATGAACGCTGAATCTTATAAACTCCACTTTTTACGTCAAAAGTACTTATTGCTACGTTAAGAACTTTGGAGATTGAGGTCGCTGTGGGACACGTTACTAGACATTACTATCATGAGTATTGCTCGTTGTTCCAACGTTCTTCCTCTTTATACAATTTCGTTTTTCAATCGATTCCTCTGATATATTCACGTTATGGTGTGTTGAAATCTTAATCTTGTTATATTCAGTAATGAAAACGGTCGATTTTTCTCACACTTTTGAAAATGAAGTTTCGGAGAAGTTACATATACGAGCGTGTTACCTTCACAAGTTCTTTTCTCCTTATTCATTAAGTGTACAGTAGAGTACAAGTACCTAACTCGTTACGCAACACTTTATGCAATGTGATCTCATGGGCCTTCGTTGCCAGCGCGTGGATGCTCTTTTGATTGCCGAGCTACGAACCTAATCTAAATTTCGAAAGCATCATCAGTACGCTCACCCAAAATTTTCAATTTCCCAAACGTTCGAGAGTCGAATAAAAAACACGCTGTTTTTTATCTCCCTCCTCCTCCCGCGTCATATCGCTTCTCTTTTCTCTCCCTCCCCGTCCCCGCTTTTGAAAGCGGTCTCGAGCCGGCGCGTGCGCGCGCGCCGCCGCCGCAGGAGCAGACGGCCTGCACGCGAAGAGTGGAGGCCTGCTCCGCTCTCTCGTACGCGATTTTATATAGGTTCATTCAGACGGACAGCCAGTCGGGCGTCAGCGTACGAGGCGTTCGTGCCCAACCCGCTGCTCCGTATTTTTTGTTCCTTCTCCCCCGTTCTCTCTCGAACCTTCACTCGTGCAACTTTTCGCGATCCGCGGACAGGACTGCCGTTCCGCGCGTCGTAAGAGTCGTTCGCAACGCGCCCGAGAAACAAATCAAGTGCGGCCGCGCAGTGGTGTAGTACAAAAATATAAAAAGAATCAGAGTGCCGAGTTGGATAGAGGAAAGAAAACAGAATCGAGCGATCGGTTCTGCACCCATGTTGTTGAGTTACTTGTTTTTTGTCACCTTCCTCGTCGCTGCCAATGCAGACCGCAGCAGCTGACGCTATCACGCGTTATAGAGCGTTGTCGTAGCCTATACCGCAAAACGATAGAAGCAGCGATTTTGGAGGCAAGTTTTTTTCAAATTGGAGCAAAATTTTTTTTTCCATTCGTCCAACTTTTTTTTTCTTTTTTTCGTTACTCCGCACCGAGTTTCGTGCACCCTACCTCATATAAGTATGTACATACCCAGTTTAGCGAGCGGAGCGCGCGTGTACGACCGATACATTCGCTCCTTGTTTTTTCGTCCACCGATGCCGCTGCTGTTTTTTTTTTCTCTCTCTCTAAGGCCACAAGCGATACTCGGAAAAAAGGTTCGGCTTTAATGGCTTGAGTTTCGCGGCCTGGGGATTCAGTGGTTTTCTCCGAAGGCGTATTATGTGAGAGGCTGCTGCTGCCGGTATATACCACACTGGGGGGGGGGGGGGGGGGGAAAGAGAGACAGAGAGAGAGAGCGAGAAACAAGGGGGGCGAGAGATGAGCAGCCGAAGATATATCGAGAGGAGGAAACGGAGCCGGCGGCTGCTGCAGCTCCTGCCGCGCTATCGCCTCGAAAAAAAGTGTGAACGGAGCGTGTACACGAAATTCGTTTGACCAACCCGGAGCTGGGGGAGGGAGATTAGATCATCCGCGTTCGCTCTTTTTTTCTTCTCATTCTCGTTACTGGATGTACAGTATTACGATATCATCCTCGAACGAGCCGACGGGTCGCGGGTGAAACTTTGAAAAATCGGCGTGATAAAAAAACTCGCTCGATCAACGCGGCCGGCTCGTGTTTCCCTCCCGTCCGCTCCTCGTCGTCGACGGCGCTGTGTTTTTCCTCCGACGGTGCAAATCGCACAGCCGCGCGAAGAGCCGACGAGACTAGAAATCCTCGGCGGCGTTAATTATATTACTCGCTGGGAGCCGTCGGCGGCCGGGGTTCCGGGAAAAAATTTCATCGGCGCCCCGCGAGCTCTCCCCGCGTGTATTCCATCGCGGCGCTCGCGGGACCGCTCGGCGCGGTTATAATTCAACGATGCACACATCTGCGCAAAGGCGCGTCCGGCCGCTCGCGATTTCCCCCTC
Source organism: Copidosoma aretas (assembly GCA_030522625.1). Taxonomy (NCBI): domain Eukaryota; kingdom Metazoa; phylum Arthropoda; class Insecta; order Hymenoptera; family Encyrtidae; genus Copidosoma; species Copidosoma aretas. The sequence goes on along the minus strand of JAPYYV010006590.1, from coordinate 10,785 downwards.
GGCCGGGATTAGAAAGTCGAGCGGTCTTGCGTGCATACGCAGTCCGGGCTTTTCTCCCCGTCAGATCGACTCCGAGGCGTTTCGGAGCAATGACTCCCTCGGCCCTGGGTTGCACGCGTACGTATGCGGCCCTCGGAGCCCATTGAAAAATCTGAATCTCTCGGTGGCCGCCGCAACGGACGGGGGAAAAGAAGAAAAAAAAAAAAAAAAAAAAGGTGGAAAAGCCTCTGCATTATATTCTCCGAAGAGCGGCGCGCGTGGCCGTCCGCAGGGGGATCGAAAGAATCAGCTTTCTCCCTCTCTCTCCCCGCCGTTCCTGGGCAGCGATCACGTGTCACTAACCTTTTTCCCCGGCCGAGGTGCGACGGGGGGGGGGAGGGGAAAAAAAACTCCCCTCTCTCGCCGAGCAGATGCCGCCGGGCTTCCAGTGCAGTCTGCGATTCTTTTAATTCCGCTCTCCGCGGAGGCCCCCGGGTGTGCATATACAGGTACACACGGACGGGAGGAGGAGGAGAGGGACTCCTTTTTAAAATTTAGATTCGGCTGCAGCTGCTCTCGAAATTTTTCTCGGAACACCTCGCCCCTCGGACCCTCGGGTTGGCGTGTACCTGTATACACAGGTATACCGCGGTGCGGTCTCCTCTCGTGCATATTCTGCCCTTCTCCGCTGCAGCGTCGTGATGCTTCGACGGTTATGACTTACGACTCTCGCGATTATGGGTATAACGTGCAAAGGTGTATTTTAAAGGATGCCGATCCACCCCCTCGGCTCGGCTGATGCTTGTAACGCACAACTCTTGGCGCGAATGTACGTCTTCTCTTCTCCGCGATTTTACTTTGGCCGAGAGTGCGTGTACGATATTTATATATAGTTGGGGAGGGTTGGGGTAACTTTTCCGCGAAACGCGAGCGCTGCGGGAAAATGTATAATTCGCCGCTGCTGCTAGCTACTTGTCGGTATACAACATGCACGCAATGTCCTTTCTGCAAATTGTTATCCATGCGGGCGCGCGAGGCTGACGTTCAACAAGTTTGCGGAACTTGGACGTCCGATTAATTTTCAACTCAAATGTATGAAAACCATTTGAATTTAAATCGATATCGCGATAGCTTTACAAATTTGTTATCCATGCATCTGTATAATCTTTGTATCGATATTTTATTTTGTAATTCATACTCCGTTTATATTGTTATACTCGTATGCGCTCGGTGTGCAGTGTGTGCTGCAACGCTGCGTTTTATTTTTCGCGCGAATGATGAAGAAAAAGGACCTTGTCTCGTATTTTTCCGTTCGACATTCCTCGTTTCCCCAGCCACGGCGTATTTTTTTCGCGGAAAAATACACGCGAGTCGCAGCAGTTTTGTAAAAACAAAAAACCGCGCGCCGCAAAAACCGTTTTTCGTCGCCCGAGCGCGCTTTTACGTAACGCAGGTACTGTTCGCGCGCGACGAGAGTCCGGCCCGTAAATTTTTTAATAACCCCCTTATTGCAAGAGCAAACACGCTGTCCCGCGCCGTCGTAATACAACGCGCGTTACGCGCGTTCTAATTATAGGCGCGTTTTCGCGCGCTAATGAATGACGCGCTCTCCTCGCGGGGGGGGAAACTAAAGTTCACGCGCGCTTGCGTAACGCGTCCTCCGGCTTTTTTTTTTTCTTTCGTGTAAATCGTTGCACAAGCGGCGGTGCGAACGACATCCCTATTGCCCCGCCTCCGACTACTCGCGCGTGAGAAATTCGTCGGAAAGAGAGAAAAACAACGAAATCGAGGGATAAAAATCTTGTTTCTTCATCCTGTGTATGCACAAGCCCCTCCCTGACCGACACTTTTTTCCGGGAGTCCGTTTTCCCCCGCAGCAGCAGCTACCGTCGTCCATTCCGAGAGGAGAGACGTACAGAACATTATACAGTACAAGGTCCACCGCACGCACACACTTGCGCCTTATCCGGCTTGTTCATCGATCGCGCGCGCCCCGGACTTTTTCTTCGTCCCTCTCCTTCCCGAGAAGCTACTGCTACTTCCGACCGATGCAGGGACGGAGCGTATTATTACCCGCGCGCCCACACTCTGTATACCATCGCGTTTCCGCGAATCCGCGAAACCCGGTACACACCCGCGTAAGCCCTGCGCACTCGCGAATCCCATCGATCGACCGAACGTGCGTTGATCCGACGGCACAGTGTTCACGTGACGCGCGAGAATCGGTCGAATCGGCCGTTCGGGCCGCGAGCTCGAGATTCGCGCGCGAATCCGCGGAATCGTTCGTTCAAAGTCGAGCTCGACTGGAAGTCCGCGCGATCCGGGGCGCTCGCGAGAAAAACGGCCGGCGTTATCGGAGCGATGTATTATCGACGACGACGGCCGATTTCTCCGGCGACGACGCGCTAATTATACGCGCATCGTATCGTACGCACGTGCTAGGTTGCGGGAGAAAACACGACGTGTGCAACCAGAGGGCAGGGCCTTCTTCTTCTTCTCTCGTGTCTCTCCCCCCTCCCCGAGTTTCCCGAGAACGGCCAGTATTGATCGAGAAACGGAGAGGACAACGACGACTGCGACATTTCAGGGAAATTATTATTTTTTGTTTTGCTTCCGACAGCAATAACAACAACGACGATGAATCGTTCTTTCTTCTTTTAGCGAATCGAGGGTTCAACGGCACGCGCCCGATAAGAACCCCGGGGAAATCATCGTCCAAACGGACGCGGCGCGTCGCGTTGCAAGCCTTTTTTCTCTCTCTCTCTCTCTCTCTCTCTCTCTTTCAGCGTCGCGCGCTATTGCCCGCATTTATTTTTAATCCTCGGTTGGATGCCTTCGGCCGCGGCGACTCGTTGGATAACAATAGTACAGCCATTCGCCGTAATTCCTCTCTGGATGAAACGTACGTTATGCGCGCGAAGCGCGATAAAACGCGTACGTCCAGCGGTCGAGGAGACAACGAATTCACAGGTAATAACTTTTGTTTTGACCAACCAAAGTCTGGGCTCGGCGCGATTAGGCGCGGAGAATTTTCGCACTATCTTTGAGTATAATAATCGCGACGAGGGAATACGCGGTGGCATAGCGCTCACCGCTATCGGGGTTTCCTGAGTATAATATATTCGTACGCGGTCGCGCGACGTCGACGCCCGCGGCCGGAGAGATTAGGCGCGTACGATTGATGTACTTAACAAGCCGGGATCGTATTGTAGAATCGGAGGCAAACAAACGTAACTGTTGTACGAGGTAAATGTCCCCCTTACAAAGTCTGTCCTACATGATAATTATAATCAATGTTTTTGGACTTTTTTTACCAAGAAAAAAATAATTCAGAGTAATTTTAATGTAAACTTCTGCGAACGGTAAGAAACATGTTTAATTTTACGATCCGATGGTTGAAAAAAATATAATGGGGATGTAACATGAAAAAAAGTTGGGTTTCTGTTTGGTCCGTCTGATATGGGTAGAATGAAAAAAAATTACACAACTTATGCAAGTTAATGTTTTGGAGAGGGGGCAAATCACGTCACGATATATTGTGACATTATTTGCCCTCACTTCCAAACTTTGACAAGCTGTATCTTCTTCAATTTTTGTTTGTAGATAAACGTAATGACACGTGTCCAATATTTTTCGATGATTTATTTAACTGACGGACGGAATGGCTCTTTTTATGCAACTTATAGAAACATAGCTTCAACTATTTGACGCCCCCCTATGGAACGCACTAAGCACATTTAAATTACATCTGTTTCTAGAAGCAGGGACACAATTTTGCATCCTGTTCCTTCGAAAGACATTATCCATCATTATCCTGATAAAATTGTTTAATAACATCGGAACATATTAGAAAATATTCGTACGAAAATTATTAAAAAAAATACTCGATGAAAACCGAGTTCAAGGAAGGACTGTAACCTATTATCCGAAACACACGCGCTGTACGGGGGACGGGATGCTTTCCACGCCAGAGTTGACGCGCTAACGCCGTCGTTAATCGAACCGCCGCGGCTTCCGGGAAGGCATGACCCAGGCGGATTCTCAAAAGCCCCAGGGAAAAAGGGAGGCAAGAAATAAAGTCACCCAAGCCGAGCGGAAGCTCGCTCACCTACCTATACAACGATGCGAGAAAATTCGTCGTCGCCACTGGCCAGCTGGCGTATTTTAATTTCTCGACGGCTTGCGTCGTAGTTCGTCATGAAAATTAATGACCCACCCGTCCCCGAATCGATTCATTCGTGTACAAGTTGCTCCGTGCGTGTTTCGACGTATCCAAACTTAGTTATTTTTAATGATTTATGCCACAAGGTGCAATCGGCTCGTTCACGTAATTTACGTGAAAAAAGTTTACCCCAGCTACAGTTGACTTTGTCGATACAGCACGAACCGCACAGTTGGAAAATTGAATAAATTAAACGATCAAAATAATATTTAAATCTTTAATAAATCATTCACGCTGTTTCTGGTTCAACGGGGATTTTTCATTGAAGCCCCGTAACGAGGCGGACTATAACTTTGGACCTGGAGTCCATACAGTCCGTGACGAATAACGTCAATCCAAAGTCAGGCGTCCCTGATGGATAAAAAGTATAGAGAAGCATCGCCGCGTGTACATTGTACCCGGAAAGAGTAACAAAGTTCGCGCTAGCTTGTTTCGCGCGCCGTCGCGCTCACAGAAGTACATAATACATCTCTTTCCCCGTAAGGGTTTTAAAGCGCTCGCCGACGCTTTTCGACGAACCACCGGAGCAGCAGAGCTTTTGCGACCGGCCTATCCGTGGTGTCAATAACCGGAACTCGACGATTTTTAGATTACGGCGCCCCCGGGGACTGATGTACATATTACACGTACAGGCACTGTACTTAATGGTGCAGCGTATTATATATGTATGCCATCGCTCGTAATTCACGGGTTAGTCGCGCTCGCCCGATCCGTCATTCGCGGAGCGTCGCGCGGTGTGTGTTCGTTTTACGAGGATTTCCGCCTCGACGCTCGATTCGTGTATACGTGTGTAACGAGCCGGCGAATTTATCGTTCCGACTTTTCGGGCGAAACTCGTCTGGTGGAGCCATTGTGCTGGGTATAATTTTAAAGACCAAGGATTCACGGTTGCGCAGTTACTACGGATCGATCTCCTTTAGTTTGTCTGTATAAGCGTTTGTGCGCACTCCTATTTGCTCTGTATTTATCCGCCAACAATAGAATCCATCCCACCGTGCGACTAATTAATATTTCATGCTTGGCGCAAAAGACTACCATTTTCATGAAACACTCACCTTTTTCTAAATTTCTATCGTGGAGTAGATCGAATGGACCAATGGTCATAAAAATCGTACGTATTTTAAAAAGATGCTCGTTCCAAATTAAAGTATCTCCCATAGAGTTCACAGAGCGAATACGCCCATCGGCACATCTCAATTCCGGGATCGAACAACACACACACAATCACACCCGATAAAACACCGCAGGGCCGCACGATGAACCATCATCAGCGGTATACATGGAAACGAGAAATATTTTCGAACACTCGTGACGCTCGCCGAGGCGCTCGCGAGCATGAATAATTCATCGCAACGGGGCGAGAAAGCGGATAGCTTCCTCTCGAAAGAAAAAAATACAAAACACCGGGTCGCGTCGCACACGTGCACACGTCGCGCGTCCATCAACTCGGCTATCGATTACGCCTCGTGTATTTAAAGCCCCGCGCGGATCAAAATGTATATTTGCTTCCGCTAGTGCGCGCGTCATTCGCTCGGTTTTCTCGCGCGACCCGTATCCGCGGTACACGCAAAAAGCTTTCGAACCTTCGGCTCCCGCGCGTTATACAACGGTCACAGTTTGGAGGAGCACTGCGGAGCTGCTCTCTTTTTTTCGCGCCGACTTTCCTGCAGCGGCTGCGAAGACACAACCCTGCGTACGTAACGCCGCTTCCAGGAACTGAATGGCCGGGTTCGAGGCGCGCGAGGTCTCTTGCTCATCGCCTTTTTTACCCGATCTTCGTACGCTGCTTGAAACAAAAAAAAAAAAAAAAAAAATAATGATCCAACCTCCGTTTCTCCGAGAATGCCAAAGGCGTCGGCGTACCGGTGAAAATTGTTGACGCGTTGTGTAAGCCGCATGGGGTTGAGAGTCCCGGGGGGGGGGGGGGGAAAATACAAAATGGGCTCCGAAACAGGGGGGTATAGGGGGTATAATACATAATGGGCTCCGAAACACTGTGGTATATACGGGTACACATGATATCCCCGAAACTACGCACTGACCCGCTGCCGTTGAACCCGCGCACGCGGCTATGGGGCATATTCCCGGTGCCCGTTCGTTCGGAGATATAGTAAGGGCCAAGGATTGGGGGGGGAGGGGGAGAGCCAGAGACCCAAGAACCGGCCGGACGGATCATCGTTGAAAAATGCGCCGCGAGAGCCACGGGCGTCGTGACGCGTGTACAGGAGCATCTGTAGGCATCGTTGTACCCGAGCGCGGGGAGAGAGAGATAGTCAGCGGTAAAAAATCCGGACGCGGAAACACGGAGGGGGAGGTGATTTTATACACCGCGGTGCCGGGCTCGCGATCGGTGAAAGCGATGCACGGCAGAGTTTAGGATTCCTTGCGTGTATACCAGTACACGTGCCTTCTCAGCTGATCGGCATCAAAGAACCGACCCCTCTTACTCCTCGTTTCTGCGCACCACCGGTGTACAATGCGCTGCGTACACAGGACTGCACACAGCCGCGTTCTCCTCGTATGCTCGTACCGATGCGCCTTATTTTTTTCGGCGTGTAAGCTATTCGGATAGGCCTCCGATGCTAGAGCGTTCGTAACTAATTTGTCTTTGATCGTGTCGCATCGGTAATCGAGCAACCGTCGCGACTAAGGATTATTATACGTTTTGTTCATCGCGTATGAATACAAAGCTACGTCGATCCATCCAACAAACTTGAAAGAAGTTCGAAATGGTTCAGGGGTCAAACTGTTGTGCACAGAACCAACCAAAATCATGAGAAATCGTTTATTGAGTAACGAATACTCTCCCTATGCGTGTAAATAGTTACCAACAGTTTTAATTGCCTCTTTTTTTTTTTTTAATCTCAATTCTTTTGCTGAAACTGATCACCTTCGGTGCGAAGCATAAATTCGCGTACCGTAAAATTGATCATCGGGTTATTAATGCGGTTCACAAATGAAAAATAGCGAGAAGAAGCCTGATAAAATGTGCTGTCCCAGCATATATTACTAGCTCTTGTATGGAGAAGTGTTTTTGCGATGTTGTTTGCGAAAGAATTTTAGTTCCGGGAAATGGACTGACGCAAGACCTGAATCAAGATACATTGCAGAAATGCAGACGCGCGTCGTACGAATTCGAGCTATTTCAATAATCATCTATTTAAAAGCTATGCGTTTGACTTGGGGAAAAAAAAACTCTTCCCGACACACATTTTTTCACGCGCAGGTAGGTACTTATAAGACAATTACGAGCGTTAATCGTCCGACATAGTTGATGGTGCGGGCCGAATCGTTGATTCATTTTTAACGGGAATCTGTAATCTGTATAGCCTGACGTAATGTTGACGAGTACAGAGAGATAATTATATATCTGACTCGTTATTTCGCTAGACTCGATGGCGTGGCGGAACGTCGTAAAAAGATAAAAATTTCGGGGCAAACCCACGTGCTTTAATTTCCTTCGCGTCGATCCTCTCTGTCCCTGGGCAGTGTTACTCACCCAATTTCCCGAATAATAACAGTATACTATTTGTATAACAGACGCGTACACCAACTTCCCCGAAACGCCTCGTAATTAAAAGCTCTATAAATTCCACCATCGTTTCTGGGTAATGACTCCGAGTCCTAGATCCATCGAAAAGCGCGGAAGATCCAGCCAACAGTTTTCTCTCTCTCACACACATACACACAAAAAAAAAAAAAAAAAAAAAAAAAAAAAAAAAAATTAGAAAACACGGCACAGGTCTAAATGTTGAAAACCGAAGAAGAAGAAGAGGAGGAGCATTGCTCACGGGGTCTGCTAAACGTAGGGGATCGGCCTTCTGGTGCATTGCGACAGTGGCGCAGAGAGAGAGGGAGAGAGTCGAGGCACGAGCGCCGGCGGGCCGCTTCGCGGAAACCCGCGGCTATAGGGGCTACCCGGGGGAATACCGCGAATCGCCCCGACGACGTCCGACTCTCCTCGGCTCGTGCTCTCTGCAGCAGCTCTCGTGCGCCTTGCTTTTATACATATATACATATATATGGATCGTTTCACAAAAACTACGATATTTTGCATGAAGCCTGTGTTCGAAAACGGCGCACCGGATTGTTTTGAGTCAAAACTGTTTTTTCAACGGTGTGAACTAATTTTCCCCACATACGTTTTTGGGATCGAGTCGAAAAAATTGTGCTTGCGTGGCTGGTAAGGTGTGCAAAAAAAACAAGCCAGCGTGTCATTACCGTGCCACTCGCCGTAACGCGAAGAATTAAAAAAATTTCACCAGAACTGAACCGTTTCGTATTGGGGGAGCAAACAAGTATGTCAAAATATTTTTTTAAACTTGAAATTCGAATGCGGCTGGTTGCAATGACGTCGTGAGACATATAGAATATATAGGGCGTTCGGCTGACTAAAATAAGCGGTCACTACTGTAATGCCCCCAATATCGGAGGTATTTTGAATTATCGATTAGTTGACTGTACGTGTACTGGTGAGCAGGTGTTAAAAACCAAGTTTCGTTGAGAAATTCTCATGTGGGGCTTCAGAATGGCTAAAAAAAGTACCATTACGGTAATGACAGGTCTGTCCAATACGTAATGCTTTTTTAAGATGTGTTGTCAAATAATGACAACAGAGCCGGGCCCACATTTTTCGGCTAGTTTGGACCTCTCGTAACATAGAAAAAAACAGTAGAAATGCTCTAAACGCTAAATTTCGAAAATCCTATTTCACACATCAAAATATCCCGTTATTGACTCATGCATATATTATGTAGTCAATTTACTGACTTGACTATATGTATACATTATCATTGTGTTACTTGTATTACTTATTATATTATAATAATTACATTATATACGTATATGTTATAAAAAACTACTCTATTTAAGTTTTGAGTGTAACATAAGTCTACTCACGAACATAATCTCCTTATTTCTTATTCTGTTGTTGATCGCTATCTCCTCAGTATAATACGTGTTCACTCGACAAATGACTATATCATACTGTTAACAAAACGTCAGGTGAGCTGCGCAGCTCATTGCGCAGTATGGAGTGCGCAGATCAGCTAGGTCACTGACCACTGACTCACTCAGCTGACTAAGCTCACAGTGTAATATATAGTTATTCATCGAGTGAACACGTAATATATACCGAGTAGTGAGCGATCAAGAACAGAGTAAGAAATAAGGAGATTATGTTTCGTAAGTTGACTTATCTTACACTTGAAACTTAAAAAAAGTAGTTTTTAATAACGTATATCAACCTGTATAATGTAATAAAATAAAAGGTTATATGATAATCACAAAAATTTCATTTTTAGCGGCCTATACTACAAACATGTTAACTTTTTAATTTTTTGAAATGTATTTTCAAAATATCTAAACCAGCTAGCATACTTTCTAATCGTTTAGGACGATGAAAAAAAAGTTCGAAAGTGTACAAGGCGTTTTAATCGTGCAGCCTAGTTTTAACACTTTTGAATTGCGCGAGACAAATGATTTTGTAGGGCCAAATGGTCCGTTCGTTGACATTTCGATTTGACCATTTTGTACGAACCGCAATAACACTTAGAAATAAAAAAAAAAAAAAGGCATTAAAACTATCATGGGTTTTTCGAAAATGACGTTAGAGCCGGGCCCAAAAGTTTCCCGCTACTTTAAAAGAAGAACAAAAAAAAAAAAAAAAAAAAAAAAAAAAAAAAAAAAAAAAAAAAAAAAAAAAAAAAAAAAAAAATAAGGTAAACTCTGAATTTGTAAATTTTAATCAGACGCATCAAAAGGAGCCATTTTTCGTGAAACGACCCATATGTATCCGTACTCTTAGCACTCCGCCGCGGGCAGAAGAGAGAGGCGCACTGCACGTGCTTCTTCACTATATACCTTATACTACAGCACTGCAAAAGTGTGTGTGAGAGAGAGAGAGAGAGAGAAAGGATGAGAAGAAGGGAGATGAAGATAGCGCTCCGAAGGAGGCGACTGTAGCCCCGCTCGCTGCATCGTGCGCTGCAACGAAAGTTAACGCTCCGCTCGTCCTCGTCGTCGTGCATCTCGTCGCCCACGTTTGTTATTATACGTATGTATATAGATGTATAACCGTCGCGTCGAGGAGATTTTGTTCTTCACCCCGACCTCTTACGAGTCATGATCGTGGGTGCTTGTGCAGCGCTCGGGAAAAAAATCGATCGACCGCAAGTTTATGGGTTACGACACACCTTTCCCTCGTTCCCCGCGAATCGCGCGAATTCCTGCGCTCAATATTATACTCTCGCTCCCCGCCGACGTACACTCACGGCAGCAGCAGCGGCCCCTCTCCCTCGCGCTCCCTGCCGCAGAGCTCCTTTGTCCGAGTCCGGGGCCTTTGTATGCCGTCGGCAGCTCTCGGCCCCGAAATCGCGCGAGCCGCTGCACGACTCCTCCGCGGAACCGAATCTTCGGGGAACGGTTTTCTCATCATCATCATCATCGTCCCTTCGAATGTATGTATACGTGTATATTCACGCTTCGCAAATACCGCGCGAGCAGCCGGGGAACAAAAAAATCATCCAACGCTACGCGTGTCCTCTAGGAACCGAAACGAACACCCACCCCCCCCCCCCCCCCCC
>JAPYYV010006589.1:0-14170 GCA_030522625.1 Copidosoma aretas | reverse complement strand
ACGAGATGTAACTTTTCTCGATCAATTTGCTACCGATCGTAATAAATTTGGGCTTAACTTATTCCTCAAAGCATTAGCTTTGTGCGTCTTCTCATTGTTCTTCTTTAAAGTGAGCATAAAATTAATGATTAATGTAATTAAATCAAATTTAAATAGACGGTAAGCTAGAAACTCCGGATGATATACTGAATGCCCTTAAGCAACGTCATGAGATAATTTAAGACAGTGAATTTTGAGTTTGCCTACTGTTACACCTACTGTATTATATAAGATCCACTTATTGTCTATCTTCTACATAAATATTCTTAAAAGTACAAGGCTCCATGGGCACCCTTGCCTTTTCTCTTTCATAGTAGTAAATGTATTTGTTAGCCCCTGACCGTGATTAACTGTTTTTTGTATATTTTTAGATTCTTATCAACATTCTTGTCATTTCTATACTTATTTTTCTTCAATTAATTTTGAGCCGGAATATTTCTTTATTAATATTATCAAATTATGTTTTAAAGTCTACAAAGACAGCATATAATTTATTGACGACTTCTTTTAGTTGACTTTTAGATTAATTATTTAGTTTAAAAATATAGTATATTGTTCTTTCATTAGTTCTGATGGTAGCCTAACTCTCTTGTATTATTTTTATCTGCTCTACCATTTTTCTACTTTTTTAGCGATTATAATTTCTTAAATCGTGTATATGTTGAAAAGTAACTCCTTAGAAGTTTTAACGTCCTTCTACTTCATTTCTACCTTGTGAATTTGATAGATTATTGCTTTTGCCCACGCTTATATAGTATGTGTGTTGGTCTATAAGCTATGAAGTATGTTTGTCAATTCAATCATTTAAATTATTTGCAGATTCTTGAAACAGTTTTTCATAATTCTGTCTTCTCTTGTGTCTTTTATGTTTCTTATTTTTCCCAAAACATTGTTTCATTCAATGATGGTTATATTTTTGTAAAAATCCTTCCGAACTGTGCTATTCATTCATATACTCCTTTTCTTGTTTTCCGTATACTTACACTGTTGTCTCTTTAAAAAATTCCAAATTACTGATTCATGTCTCTTTTTTTATTACAATCCTTTTTTTTTGTTTTCATTTTTTTAAAAAGAGCTCTCAAAAACTAATTTAAATTTTTCTTTCTTCTACTTTGCTCAGTTTTCTCAGAAATGTTTGATTTTTTCATCTCTTATTATTCCATTTACCCTCTTTACGTTAGTCTTAAATTATATTTTTACTTTCTCTTTTCTTTTAATATTATTTGATATTACCTATAATCCATATTTTCTGCTCAATTATAGTAGAATAGTGTTTATCAATTTGCAATAATTTACCTTTATTTATCGTATCATTATTAATAACTTTGATTGTTGAGTAATCATTTTACGTAACCTGTCCTTTTTTTGTGATACTCATTCCTTATGCATATTCGCCCACCTGCGCGCTCTACTCGCCAACTTCCTTTCTTTTTTATATTTATAAAATGAATCATATGTATATAGATTTTTTTTATATGATTAACAATTTTTCTCCTATTTATTAAAGAAGCTTAAAACATTATTATTCCTTAAATTAGAAAATAATGATTAAAATTTATTTTTATTTTTTTTACTTATAAGTATTCTAATTTTTTTTCTTTTTATTAGAGTATTCTGGAAATATTTCTTTAAAAAAAAACTATTAATTTAAAAAATAATTAAACATGTAAAAAAACAAATGCTTGGGCTAGGACTTCAGACACATACACAGACGTAATCTTTTGTGATTTCAGATAACACATAATTAAATTCAACTTGGCATATATAACTAAGTGCATTAATATAGAACAAATCGACGTCTTGGACGAAGAACCATACACCAGCGGTTCCTACAAATAACCGTACAGCTCAAGACTTCCAACGAAAAACCGTACGCGTCGCTACTATCCGACGATGAGACGTACACGTCGTTATTTTCCGACGAAAAACCGTACATGCACTTGCATTCCAACGAAGAACCGTACAAGTAGCTACTTTCCGACGAAAAACCGTACAAGCCCTTGCGTTCCGACGAAGGCTTGTACACATCGATACTTTCCGTCGAAAAACCGTACATGGCCTTGCGTTTCGACGCAGGATCGATGCTGTCTCGTTATATCTTATTATTTACTGGTGACATAGTTTTATCATTAGGTAGTGTTATGGAACGTTTTTTTACAGTGTAAATTCGATTACATAATGTGTAAGAAACTCTTCCATATATGTATATTTTGGTACTGAAACAAAAGTTTCGACTAACAATATTTTTTGGTGTTCTGAGTGTCACAATTTTTTTTTTTGTACGCAACTATACATAATAATTTAATTTTTCGCTATATTTATTGTACTTTGTCTGTGGTAGGTAAGAACAAGTGTTAGAAAGTGTAGAAAACGTTAACAAAGGCTTATGGTTAGTCTTCAATGCGTAACATTTTTATTTGACTCTCGTACATCGACACCTGAGAGGAAGACTATCCTAACTAACTGTTTGAAGGAAGACTATCCCAGCACCTCGCACTCCGAGAAAAACTATCCCAACTCAGCGCTTTGACGAAAAGAATGTCACCACGATGCGTTACTACGGAAACGATCCCACCACACTGTGCTTCTACGAAGACAATCTAACCGCACAATAGTGCAACGATGAGTATCCTATCTCTTTACTCTGCGACGAAAAACATCTTAACGCGCTATGTTCCGTCGAAAACTATTCCACTGCGCTACGTTGCGTCGGAGACAATCCAGCCACGGTATGCCGATATAAAGAAAAACACTAAATGGATTTTAAATTTTTAAGGTACGTCAAAGAATCAAAAACTTGGAAACTGGGCATGACTATGTTTTTATTTGGTAAAATTGGCCAATATTTTGTCATCATATGATGACCTCGTCAGGGTACACTTGATTCCCTAAAGTGCCACAAGCACTACGTGCCTCGCATCAGCTAGATTACATGTTCATAATTTGATTTATCTTCTGTGGGTAAAGTTCATAACATTTAAATAACATGCTGAACATGCCATTAAGTCGATTTGGTCACACCTGCACATAACTTTGGACTCCATAAAATTAACCTTTGTCGACTAAGGTTCAGCATGTTATGTAAATATTATGAACTTTACACACAGAAAACAAATCAAATTATGAACATGTAATCAAGTTGATGCGTGGCTCGTAGTGCTTGTGGCACTTTAGGGAATCAAGTTTACCCTGACGAGGTCATCATATGATGACAAAATATTGGCCAATTTCACCAAAAAAAAACATAGTCATGCCAAGTTTCCAAGTTTTTGATTCTTTGATGAACCTTAAAAATTAATGTTCATCATGGGCAAGTATGGAATGTTTGGAGGATTAAAGATTAGAATGATTTTAAATTTTGCAGATTAATCAGTAAGTAAGTGGAAGATAGCCTTTCTCACCGACCTCTCTTCTTTAGGTACAGGTACAAGTGGGTAAGTTCCACCTCTTAGCATCTCAAAACAGTTTTTCTTTTTTTTTATGTAGACGTATGAATAAATTACTAAGTTAACAAATAGATGAGTAAAGACAATCGGGACACAACAAAAGAGCAGGTGCTTTCAAAGCACAACCCCTATAATCTTATGAACCAGCTAGTCGACTCGTTCTATTTTTCAGAGCAAAAACGATTAGATTAATAAATCCATAAATAAATACAGGAAAACAATATTGTTACATACGACCAGGTAAGTTTAATCCACATGTGAGCATTCACCGAGTGAATGACTCTTTAAATTTACTTATGTAAAATACATAATTTTTTGCATAAAAAAATTACAGTCTAAAAAATTTGTCATATAGGCAAGCTCACGGCCGTGTTATCCAGCTATCTGACTAATCTTATTTTGAATGGCATAGTAGATAGAAGAATAAATGAATATATTGTACATAAAAATAAAAATATTGAATGCATTAGAAAATGCGTTTAAATTACGCAGCCCTGCTGACTAATTAATTTTATTTATCGTTAAGTACCACAAAACTGCGTATACTTGTGGATCTGCTAGTTCTATTAACTATGGGATAAATAAATATAGTAGATTTTGTACCAAGGGTGCAATAGTAGATTTCGTCACAAATGTGCGTCTCTTCAGGGCGGTTTCTGGGCCCGAGGGCGCGTGCAAAGCAATGTTCGAGGGACCGTTGCGGCCATTTTGGTCAGATGCATATTGTGGTGAATCCTACATTTCCTGCCGAGGGCGCACCAACCTCTTAAAGACGGTAGGAAAAAGACTATGCTTCACTATGAGCGCAAAGTGCAGCAGAACCTTTGCGCGGAAATTTTATACCCACGACGATACTGTTTTGTTCATGAAATACTGTGTGCCCACGGGAAAAAAGATTCTCGCCTTAGTGCGTCAAGCATTTCCCGGGCCCAAAAAGTGCCTACGAGTGCCAAATGCACTTTTTCCTACCTCGGGCACTTTTACAACCTTGGTACACCCTCGGTAGAAGATACAGCGTTTACCACTCATGTGCATCCAACCAGAATAGCCCCAACGCCAACGGTCCCTCGGGCATTGCTTCGCACGCGCCCTCGGGCCAAGGAACCGCCCTGAAGAGATGCACATTTGTGACGAAATCCACTATTGCGCCCTTGGTACAAAATCTACTATATTTATTTACCTCATAGTTAATAGAACTAGCAGGTCCACAAGTATACGCAGTTTTGTGGTACTTAACGATAAATAAAATCAATCAGTCAGCAGTGCTGCGTAATTTAAACGCATTTTCTAATGCATTTCAATATTTTTATTTTTATGTACAATATTGAATATATTCATTTATTCTTCTAACTACTATGCCATTAAAAATGAGATTAGTCGAAAAGCTGGACAACATGGCCGTGAGCTTGCCTATTTGTCAACTCTTCCAGACTGTAATTATTTTATGCAAAAAATTATGTATTTTATATGAGTAAATGTAAAGAGTCATCCACTCGGTGAATGCTCGTATGTGGATCAAACTTACCTGCTCGTATGTAACGATATTGTTTTCCTGTATTTATTTATGGATTTATTGATCTATTCGTTTTAGCACTGAAGAATAGAACGAGTCGACTATCTAGTTGATAAGATTAGAGGGGTTGTGCTTCGAAAGCACCTGCTCTTTTGATGTGTCACGATTGTCTTTACTCATCTATTTGTTAACTTACTAATTTATTCATACGTCTATATATATATAAAAAAAAGAAAAACTATTTTAAGATGCTAAGGGGTGAAACTTACCCACTCGTCTGTTATGCCATCCATTTCGTTATTTATTCACTTACATTTCTTCATTTACCGGTACCTAAAGAAGAGAGGTCGGTGAGAAAGGCTATATTCTACTCACTTTCTGATTAATCTACATAATTTACAATTCATGTCAGTGTTTTTCTTTATCGCGGCATACCGTGGCGGGATTGTCTTCGACGTAACGTAGCGCAGTGGAATAGTCTTCGACGCAACATAGCGCGTTAGGATGTTTTTCATCGCAGCGTAAAGAGATAGGATGCTCTTCGTCGCACTGTAGCTCAATGGAATGTCTTTCGTCGCAGCGTTAAAAGATAGGATACTTTTCGTCGCACCGTAGCGCGGTTTACCACTCTATTATCTTTTGCCCTCCTAACTTGAAAATTTAAGGTGTTGTAGTTTAAGACTTGCTCTTTCGAATGGTGCAAGAAAAAAAAATGCATTTTTTCGCAATAAGGCTTAGAACTTCAATTGTGATTTTCTCTATGAAAAAAAGGTTTAATCGAAAAACCTTTTGCGCCATTGGAAAGAGCAGATCAAAATCCATCGATTAATGTTTTTATATTTTTTTTCTACCTTTTTCTATCGCTTGTGAGCGAGATGAAAAGTCGCGTTCTATTGAAAAAACGCGCAGTGCGCGCCGGGTGGCTGGTTCCGCGTGGACGTGCTTACATATGGAATAGTTTCTTACGCATAATTTAATCGAATTTGCACTTTAAAAAATCGCTCAATAACACTACTTAATAATAGAACTATGTCACCAGTAAATTAAAAAAAACGATACGGCATTATTTTAATCGTTATCAAAAAGTAGTGCCATACATACGATTTCACGTCGGAACGCAAAATCATGTACGACTATTCGTCGGATAGTAGCGGCGTGTACTATCCTTCGTCGTAACGCAAGAGCATGTTCAGTTTTTCGTCGAAAAGTATCGGTGTGTACAAGCCTTCGTTGGAAAGTAGCGGCGTGTACGAATCTTCGTAGGATAGTAGCGACGTGTACGGTTTTTCACTGGAACGCAAGGGCGTGTACAGTATTTCGTTGCATGTTTTGACGGGTACGTTTCTTCCTCTAGGGTGTCGAAATACAGTACTATTTTTTTAAGTTAACACACTCGCTCAAAAAAAAAAAAAAAAGCAAATAATTTTAATTACTTATATAATAATTATAAAAGCTATCACAAACTTAAAAATAATCAGACTTTCTAATCAATTTTATAACATCTATATTGAATCAATAGAAGATTATCTATATACTTATATTAGTATAATAATCATGGCGATTTATTGTATTTATACTCATTTCATTTTTTGCGCATTATATGCACATTTTATACAATTGCCACCATTCTTTTTGGAAAGCTTTCATAATACATAGTGTTTTTATGATGTTCTTTTAGCTAAAGCGACTTCTTACTGTTTAGAATACTTTGGCTGCGTAAATTTAAGTATTTTGTTATTATGAACAATATTTTTCTCCTCGATGTATGGTTAAAATATGTAATTGAAATTTGAGAAATTTATTACATACTTTTTAATTTTTTATTTCATAAATAAATACTTAAAGATATTGTAATTCTAATTTATGAAATAATCTATTAAAGATATTACTTGTAATTCATGATACTGTAATTTATTATAAATCTTAATACAAACATTATCAATAAAATGCATCAGAAGCTTTTTTGCTCTTTCTACTGAAAATAAATATGTTTATTTACCTATTAATCATAGTAGCGTTTTGCTGTGCGGAAAACAAATACACGTTATGAGTTAAGACTTTATATATCATGTTTTTTTTTGAGGAATCATTTGTGCAGCTCATTTTACAACTTCGTATAATAATTAATAACTTTTTAGTATAAAATTTTAACAAACACCTTTTCACATAAGTATTGCTTTCCGTGCATACGCCCCTTATAGTATACTCTGTCTTACCCTAATATTACGCATGATTGTTATTCTTTTAGTAAAGATGACTATCTTAGAGGAACCAGATTATTTTTAAACAAACTGATTATCGACTAATCAGTAACCAGATGGGTAACAAAAATTTTTTTAATTTAACATGTAATTTTTTATTTTTTTTCACATGGAATTGCATGTGGCAGTATTAATCTAAAACCCATTATGTATTGTCATATGTAATACCATATGTCATGCCATATGGTTTTACATAAAATGTTGCATACAGAATGATGTTCTACATTTTGAGGTGTGTTTTTCCAGTAACTTATTTAAATTAGAATAAAATTGTATACTTTACTTAAATTTCTAAAAACTAAAATGTATAAAATATGTGACTGAATAGTTTATGTATAAAAAACTAATAGTTGAGTCAAATTTCAAGATAAAACAGAAAAATATTTTTTTGGGGGATTTGGGGGGAGGAAAGGGGGTGAAGTCTGGTAAGGAGCTGGGGGTTGCGGGAAGGAGTTAACCAAATTTTTTTATGGTCAAATTTCACGGTGAAAATAAACGAAATTTACATTATTTAGGGGGGGGGGGGGGAGCAGGAGAGGTAAGGGGAGCGGGGGAAGCTAGTACTTGCCCTAAAACAATACAACTATATAATACAGGAAGATATATACAGGGTGTTCCGAAAATGTTCAAGGAAAACTATACCACGAGATTAACTTGTCAATACGAATAAAAGAGCTCTTTACCAAATGCCGATCTCATACGCAGTTTTTGAGATATTGTCACCTGAAAATCTGTATAATCACTGTAAAAAAATACTTAAAATAATCTCGTCGCTTGTTATGAAATGCAGAAATTCCTTGATTGTAAATTTACTATATCTCGAAAACCACGCATCGGATCGAAATTTGGTAAAGAGCTTTTTTGTACGTTTTTACAGGCTTAATGTCGTCGTTTAGTTTTCCTGGAACATTTTCGGAACACTAAGTACACATATCGATAATCGTGTATATATATATATTAGGCCAGACAGGGAAGGTACCGACTTTTTACCATACGTTTGTTCGAAGACGTAACGTGACACTTTGAGCGAGGCATTACTCGCCTGATCCAACCTTAGCTATAACAGGGGCCCAGCTGAACCCTTATCACAGCCACGTTACGATTTTCACCACGCAGCAGCAGTATATAAAGAGAGAGGGTACATATATAAATAGAGCTAGAGCTGATGCGGCGCACCATCGTATGCATGAGAGAGTGAGAGAGAGAGGACAAGCACTACAACCAGTAAAAGCAGTATACATATATATGCATGTGTACATACACATACACACATACACACACACACACACACACACACACACATGTATATACTATATCATATGATATTCGCTCCGTGCCAGTACAAAGGTGAGAGAGAACGACAACGGCCAGTGGACACAAGAACATTGTCGTGACGCCAGCATATTTGTTTATAGCCGCTTCTTCTGCACTGGCATAAAGCGAATAGCTGTAGGTATACACGCCTGCGTTCGTTCGCTCGGTCGTTTCGCGGGCTGACCTCATATGAGGCGCATCTATGGAAGTTTTACATCAAAAATAGCAATATATCTCCTCTTCTCTCACTTGAATTTGAAGAACAATTTCTGCACACCTAGAAAAAATAACAACAAATGGTCAAATCTCCGTCAATGAGGTTGTATCGCAGACAAGCTTTGGCCCGTAGAGGCGCTGCCGATCACATTCAAGATGGCGTCTACGCGTATACAAAGTATATATATAGTTTGTTTAGTATGCATATACGTAACAAGCATATATATGTATACTTTGCATACGCGTAGATGCCATATTGAATATGACCAGCAGCACCTCTATGGCCCAAAGCTTGTCTGCGATACAACTTCATTGAATTGACACACGTGCTCGCACCTTCTATTCTAGGACTGATCGGCAATAGCACACGCCACAACCGCACACGACTCTCTCTCTCTAACTTACAGTGAGTTCTTACCACACTATTCCCGATATCACAATGTATCTCTAGGCACGCCATTTCTTACAGATATTCTCTCTCTCTCTCTCTCCCTCGCTCCGGGACCGAGCTGCTGTTGCCGTCTGCTGCCCTTCTGCCGGAGTTTCTCCGGTGCGCCAATTGTTCATCTGGTACTAAGGCCCGCTATTGACACCGCTGGGGCCCGTTCCCTGGCCCTCGTCTGTGCCCGTGCTCCTCGTGCTGATTAGTAGTTCTCAAATGCTGTGCTGTGCTGTGCTAGGATGCCGTCTACTCCAAACCAGAGACCTGGTATTAACCTGCACCTAGAGCTCTTCTTCGAGACGTGCTATCTGTCGTCTTATGCACTACCGACAGTTAAAGCGCTCTTACTTGCCGACTGTCAACATATAGCAAGCGCCACATACTTATCGGGCATTACTGATTTTGCTGCTTGTATGGTAATGTTTTCAGGTTACCAGTCACAACTTTTATTTGCGTCGACCGTTACTGCGAGCTTTGCTCTCATCAATACAAGAGCTGTGCATAATTGTGTGTGTTGTGTGCGTAATTGAGTGCGTGTAACTAAGTTGCGTAAAAGTGTGGATGCGATTGTTTTGACCTGTAAAATTTACGCTTACCTTCTACGGTCGTCTGCTCCAGTGGCTGACACTTGTGCCGTGAGTGTGTGTGTGTGTGTGTTTACAAATGCGCAGAGTGGAGACAAACATACTATTTACTATATTATTTAGACGCCACTTACTTGCTTACTAGCGATTTGCTGTCCTTACCTATTTGATACGAGTTAATGATATTAAGCCAACACTCATACATTTTTTTGATGATTGGAAATAATTTTGCATACCTGACACATAAATCTAAGCGTGTTTTCTCTGTTAATTTTTTGACGACTAAATCTTGTGTGTGTTGTAAGTGTCAGTAAGGTATTATTGTTTTGCGTGCTCGGTAAAGGAGTTAAAGTGTATCTCCAACAAATTTCTTTCTGAGGTGTACATACAATAAGCTCATTCCATTTGTTAGTTTTGTACGTTTCACTTTGTGAATATTTGTGAACACCCTATTTTATAAGTTGACTTTGATTCAGAATTTTTAAATAGTCGTGGTTCACCTTTAATAAACATGCCAAGCGTTATCTGTTTGAAATGCGGCCAGGTATTTGCTCGTAGTTGTGCTAGTTCTGTTAAGTGCGATACTTGTAGCAGCTTATTTCACCACACTTGCCTGCATCAGGAACTTATACAGTCGAATGATGGATTAATTCATTGTCATATTCTTGGCTACGGAGATGATACGCAGCATGACACTTCCGGTCTCGATTCTTCCACCACGCATTCCAGTGCAAATGTCTGGAGTACCTCAAATGAAGACGCAGTCCCCTCTGCAAATAGTTTGTCTGCCGCCACGTTCCTGGGCTTCTTGACCGTGCGTCTGCTGATACTGATGTACTCCTTGATCGCCTTAGCAATAAAAAGGTGGTCAGCGTTAAGAGTTGCCTCAAAGACGCCAATATGTTCCTTACTTCGGCACTTACTGCGATTTCTTCAGCATGTTTAGCAAAATTAGCGGTAGATGAAACTCGACGTTCTTATCTGGATGATCTTCAAAATCTTTTAGATATGCTACCTGTTCCTGTGTACCCTAAGAGTGATGCCCCCGTACTAATTGTGCCTCCGGCAGCCTCTTCGTCTCTCTTTTTTGCTAATGCAATCTCGCGTAATTTCGCTCTAACTACCTCTCATGGGCCGTCTTGTAATGATTCGCTACCACGTCCGAGACCTATACGTATTGTCCCTAAAAAGACAGTTGTTATCGGTCCCACCAAAGATGCTGCTGCTAAATACGAATCTTCAAAGTGCACTAGAGATGCGGTAATGAGGGCAGTCGATCCAGTCGCTTTAGGACTTAATTCGCGGATGCTGACAGGACCAGGTCGCTCCGTCACGTAAACAGCGTAAACAGAGAAGTATATTGGGTTTCGGAAAAAAATACATAGAATAATACCCTATATTACACACTAATAACACCCTATTGCAGGAATGCAACCGATTAATGCACATGATGCAAAAAAAACCAGGAGTGTGCAAACCATAATTGCGCTGTAGTCTAGCAAAGTATATCTAAGCAGTAATAGGCTAAAATCTCCCAATCGGAGAGACCATGTTTTTTTTATACGAAATATGATAAGCAATATATTTTCGTCTATGATACTTACTATATAGATGTATTATTCTTTCGATCATGATGTAAATAGACAAGGTTTTCTGGATAGCATATGCTTTTGACAAAAGAGAAAACCAATTAGATTTTAGGGTAATGAGGCTTCAAATTTGTCAGAAAGAAAACACTTGTATCAATACAATGTTCTACTACGTCAAAAATAACCAACATTGCTGTACTGTGGCAGGAAATAAAAAACCTGAGCGTCGGTGATACAGCTTTTGAAAGAGATACTTACCCGAAATGCGTGCACTTTAGCTCAATACGTAATTAAAATAAAAAAAAATCAAAGCACATATAAACAAATAACGAAAAAGACTCTACCGCTAAGACTGTTTATTGATAGATAATTTATTTAGTCGATAGATAATTCATTTGATCGAAATTAAGATAATTTTAACCAATCAGTGATATCTTTAAGTAATATAAGAAACTAAATTCCAAGTTATTAAGTCCCCAGTAACCCAATACGCTTGATTAGCTTTATCATTGATTATTAAATGAATGATATGCCAAACGAGCAATCCCCAGGGACTCGACAGTCTTGCTTGGTTTTACTTTTGTTAATTAGATAAATAAACCCAATGTCAAGCAATCAATCCCCAGTAATCCAATAGTCTCGCCTAACTTAACTGTTGTTCATTAATTAAATAAATCATATGCCATTCAGTCCATCTTATTATTCAATGAATAACTTATTCTAAGGGAGCTTAATTATCCAATGAGTTCGCTCGCCTAATAGTTGAATTAATTAATTAACCAAAAAGCTAGCACTTTAGTCGCCAAACTTTTCTTGCTTTAGTACGATAATATTGATAATATTATGGACGATAAAACAAGCGAGAGTATTGGATTACTAAGCTCTGTTTAATTAGTTTACTATTCATTGAATAATATGATTGACTGATTGGCATGTCATTTTTGTTATAATAACTATCGTAAAGCCAAGTAAGCGTAGTGGGGATTACGTGCTTAAAATTTCGTTTTCTTAATCAATAACCAATAATCTAGCCAAGACAATCTATTGGGTCACTTGGGATTGACTGCTTAGCATATAAATTAGAAAATTAATAAACATTAGTTAACCCAAGCGAGCGTATTTTCTATTCTACAGTATAAACAAATACACAATGATGTTTATTAAGATAAATATGTTGTGTCTAAATATAAAACTATTAATAGTATAGTTTTGTTTTAGAGTTGTACCATTTGTATTAAACGAAATCATTAAAGCGAATTCTAGGAAGTTCAAAAATTTTTTTTTATCAATTAAAAATGAATACATTTTACGATGCGTATTTCAACGACAAATTGCTGGGGTGCTATTTTTTTTAATAGTTGTTAACGTAAAAAGTGCGGGAAAGATGATTTCCTACACGAGTTGTAATTGACGCGCACAAGTGGCCGGAGATGCTGGGAATGAGTGCCAGTTGATCAGAGGGCATGAGTTACCAGCACCTGTCACGAGTGTGAATCAATCACACGAGGGTGGAAATCGTTCCGCACGAGTTGCGTACAAGATTTTTCACAATATGTGTGTAAAAAATTGATAAATGTGTTAAGTGATTTCAAAAATTTAATTAATTACTTTCACTACTGAATTATAAGTGGTTACACTTGACGTTATCCACCTATTGACTGTGTATACATAGATTATTTCTGCATGATCACACAATTTTGTATTTCATTGAAACATTCGTTAATTTTTTTCTGTATAATTAGAACGACATAATAATTCACGACAAAGGTTGTGCGGGGTCCAGGGACGGTACCGGAGGGGGGGGGGGGGGTACAGGGGGGAAAGCAAGAGTTACTCTATTGTTATTAATAGATATCAATACAGATTATTGTACTATTACGAAATTTTACCAAAGAATTATTTCCATCATTTGCGTATGAATAAATGTATAATTATTTCCTTTAATTATAAAAAAACGATCCAAAAATTATTATATTTACATTCTATCTATGATTTTGAGACCTATTTGAGACTAGTTTTAAGATCAGCTTTCAGACCTATTTTAAGATCAGTATTAAAATCAGTTTTGAGACCAGTTTTGAGATTAGTTTAGAGATTCCTCATGCGATCACTTTTTGGTTCAAAACTAATCTTAAAAGTGATCTCAAAACTGATCTTAAAACTGGTCTAAAAACTGATCTCAAAACTGGTCCCAAAACTAATCTCAAACACTGGTCTTAAAACTGATCTCAAAACTAATCTCATTAGAAATGCAAAAACTAATCTTAAAACTAGTCCCAAAACTAATCTCAAATACTGATTTCAAAACTGGTCTTGAAATAAATCTCATAACGTATCTTAAAACTGGTCTCAAAACTAATCTCAAACACTGGTCTTATAACTCATTTCAAAACTGGTGTTTATTTTAATTGAGCATTTCTCGTGGCTTGACAAAATTCTAAAGCCTCGAACTGAAATGCCCAGACATTAATCATATTTTTTTTCTCAAAATGCTGGCATTCGAAATTCCTATTACGTGGAAATTAATTTCTCTTAAATCGAGACTATTCACTGCTATTCTACAGAGACAAACAAATACCAATCAAAAACAGATAGACACAACAATTTTCCTTTTTTTTCAAAGCATATACTTGCCAAAGAGAATATTAAAGAAAAAAAATTTCTCAGGAAAATCGCGAGAAACAAAACGTCAAAGAATGAACAAAAATTAATGGTATAATGAAAGTTTTAAGTGTGTCAAAAAGCATTTAACTAATTCGAATCAAA
>JAPYYV010006588.1:4623-18794 GCA_030522625.1 Copidosoma aretas | reverse complement strand
TGTATAATCGAAACGTGCGCACGCGATTTGATTTATTGCGAACGAGCGTAGCCACGACAGTTGAACAAAAACAAAGAGCTTAAATAATATCTAGAGCAGGAAGGTGAAGCGTTGAATTAGATGAAGGTGACGTTGTATTGTTTGATAATCATACTGTCCGAGGTGAAAAGCGATTGGAAGGAAAAATATGTAAAAAAGTATCTCCATCAACGTTTGTTGTGAAAGATTGTAACGGTAATTTTAAAAAGCGTCGCGTTGACCAAATTATCAAGCGCCAGCCTGTACGTCGTTCTCTGCGATTAGCAAATATTTTTAAAAAAGGCGGAAAATTGTGATGTATGTATATAAGGATATGCATGTGTGTGCGTGTATAAGAGAATTATATTAAGTTCAACGTGAGTCAGCGCAAGTCAGTAGAGTTTTGGTCGCGCAACCGTACGGCCGCGTTTAGGCTAACGTGTATAGTTATAACGAGCACGTTACACTTCTAATAATGTAATTTACATAATTTGATTTTTTATAATAAACTCTCATACTTATTACTACATTGTGGTACGAATTATTTATCTAGTTGATACAAGATACCACGAAAGTCACTGCCTCTGTTACTTTTTTCCGGCAAGTTTCACATATTTTCGTATCGTCTCTCAAATTTGGAAAAAATGATTTCAGGACCGCAGGTATAACACGAAGTGTTGATGAATGTTTTACTTTTTCTCTCAAGGGATTACAGCAATTCTGTCGAACCATTGTTCTACGTAAACATTATACCTTAAAGACTTAAGACGACTATTACTTGTTTATTTCCAACTTGTCAGCAGTATAACCTATCTTCACCATAAAAAAGGAGAAGCGGAAAAAACAATTTTCACAATGAAGTATAGTCTAATTAGCGCCA
The DNA here is from genome assembly GCA_030522625.1 of Copidosoma aretas. Lineage (NCBI taxonomy): Eukaryota > Metazoa > Arthropoda > Insecta > Hymenoptera > Encyrtidae > Copidosoma > Copidosoma aretas. The sequence continues at coordinate 17,896 of JAPYYV010006588.1, read as the reverse complement.
CACTTTGAATTTTTTTTGTCGGGACCAAATCTTATCCATACGGTTTTTTACTAATTTATTTTGTGTATATTGATGATAAAAAAATATACTTATTTATTTTTTATAAATTAAGTATTGTTTTTATGAAAAATAAACGATTATGATCTGTTTGTAATACCATCGCAGGGCTTCTTGTGCCGATTTCAGCCGAACCCGCTCTTCTCTCGGATTTTCAGGAAGCCCAATTTTCAATTCCACAAGTTACTTAAAGTCATAATCGATAGATTATGACCTCCTCTTCCGATTCGTGTGCTTTTTTTTTTTATTTGAGTTGCCCTTAAGGTCGAAAAAGTGACTTTTTTATAAAAATACGATTCTAACCTCAAAATTGGCATTTTTAAAAAGATTAAGTACCATTATCAGAAAGAGGAGGAAAAAATACGTCGATTTCATATATTGTACTAATTTTTTTAAGATAATTTGTTAGGTTTTCTGGGAGTTAGAAATTAGAGGTTTCGGCCAAAAAATGCCGCGTGCGCCACTGGTGGTCCGCTTTCGGCTGGACGCTCCCGTATAGTAAAAATAATAAATTAGGTTAAATAAGTAATTATAACATTTTTTTAGAGAAAACGATGGACAATGGAGATAAGCAAGATAAGACAGAGGACAAAAATGATAACATACATGATTTAGATAATTTCGATGGAGAGGAGAGATATAACTTGTCATGCAATAACAGTATTAAAAACGATGATGATGATGGTTAAAAAGGTTATGATTTATTCTACAAAAGTATACAATACAACATCTTCTATAATAGAAATATATATTTAAACATAGTTATTTTGTTGTATAATAAGAAGGTTTTCATGTCACAATACTATGTCCTTTCCTTAGTATTTGCTAAATTAATATGTACCGTACCATAAATAAGATATATTGTTTACTAAAATCCGTTTTTAATGCAAACGACAAATCCCCATTAAATGTATAGGGCAGCTCTGTTTGCGAACCTTAAGAAATCTGCTTGCTCTGTGAAAATATGTATAAAAATCGATCAATCTTCTTTTATGATACAATAGAAGAAGCCTTTGATCAGAAAGATAGGCTAAAAAATTAACAAATTCACATCAAAGTTTCATAATTTATATTTTCCTTTATAAGTTACATTTTATAAGCAATTGTGTTTGAATACTATTGTTATTTATATTTAAAAAATCTTCTAATAATATCATTAAGGAAAATAAAATAAGAATATTAATCAGTTTCGTCTTGATGCATAAGTGCTTGCACTGTCTTGGTAGTTAGATAGAATTAAACTAATTCAAATGTCTTATACAGCTGAACTGAGAACCACTTAGAATAATATACAGTAAATAGATATGCTTGGTTTTCTAAAAGTATGAAGCACAATTATTATGCAAGTTTTGTAAATTTCGGTCGATTCAGCCCCTTTTCCTAAATACTAGCAGTGCCACCAACAGTTCAGAATAGTTTTTCAGTAATATGTATGCTTTTACCTTCAATTTGGACAAAGATTTGTCCAAATCGATTCGGTAGAACTGGAGTTATTTGATGTATAGAAAAAAATGTGTCTTTTTCAAACATCCTTACGCTTTCTAGCCGCAACATTTAATGTTCTAGCTTATCATGAACTTAACGTCTACTGTTATATCACGTAGCAAATAAATAAAAAAGGTTTGAACTAATATTGGTAAGAATAAACCCATCTAAAGTTTTTAACAATGATAAGTATGTAAGTTTTGTAAATTTTGGTCGATGCAGCCATTTTTCCTAAATGCTAGCAGCGCAATCTACAGTTCAAGGTAAAATTTTAGTAATCTGTATGCTTTTACCTGCTTTTAAAAAAAAATTTGTCCAAATACGTTCAGTAGAACTAAAGTTATTTGATGTACAGCAAAATTGAGTCTTTCGAAGCATCTTTACGCTTTTTAGCCGCCATTTTGATTTTTCTAACCTTACTTGAACTTATAGTCCACTGCATCATCACGTTGCAGTAACAAAATAAGTTTTTAATCTATTTTGGTAAAAATAAGTACATCCAAATTGTTTGCCATCAATTATTCTGCGATTTTTGTAAATTTTAGTCGATTCAGCCATTTTTCCTAAATTCTAGCAGCACCATTTTAAGTTCGAAATGATTTTTCAGTAATGTGTATGCTGTGAGCTTTCGATTAGAAAAAATTTGTCCAAATTGGTTTGGTAAAACTGGAGTTATTTTATTTGTGGAAAAAACAGTGCCTTTTCGGCCACTGTATGACGGTACAAGCAAGCAGAAACGAACGAATGAAATGATGCGTCGTCATTTAATCAAGATCGGACAAATTCATTTGAAATCATTTTATTCTAGAATTTTAAACGCTACTTAAATAGTACGTTAAACCCCATAAATGATTATATGGAGTGGGGATATACCAAATAACCCACCAGAACATGGCTTTCTCTACAGTATAATCATCCTATTTGGATTAAATCTCTCATCGGACACAATTAGAAAAATTTAATGAAACTTTAAATAGTAACTTACGTGCCCATACCTGAATGACACCAAAGCTTTCTTATTATTGTCGACAGAGTCTGAAGAAGCAGCACACATATTTACTTTCTTGAGGAATTCAAAGTTAATGTATGTCTACACATGAATTATAAAAAAGTAAAATTATGTCTATTTTATGGTATCAAAAAAAATTAATTCAGCCACCTTAACGTCGACAATGAACATTTTACTCCGTTAATTACGCGCAAATTTAACGAAGATAATATACCTGACATTAATACGAAACATCACATTGAACGTAAATGACTAGATGTAGTCAACTGTTCAAGTTACAATACGATGAACTACGAAAGAAGGAATGTTATAAAAATATGGATGGAGAAGAAACAGAGCGACAGGGAACAAATAACGGGAATAAGAGTTAAAAAGGGAAAGCAAAAGAAAGAGCTAGTAAGGAGCGTGTATTGCCCCTGCTGATACTACCTCTACCGCCAGACAGTGGAAGCCATAAGATATCGGAGAGTGACGAGGGCCTTAACTAGGCTTTAGTAAGAGATAGTGATAACAGCCTTAGTGGGCAAAAGAAAAAAAGGAAAAGTATAGTTACTCTTGAAAAAAATAGAGTATGTAGAACGTGACTACGACGGGAAACACCGCCGTGGGTCCGAAAAAAGGACTTAGACCCTGCCACTTTCCAGAAAATAAAGAAAGTAGAGGATCAATCATTCAGATACCTCGAAGATTTGGAATTCTGCACAGTAACGAACAACTTTTCTGACACAGAAAGCATTGACGCACTGTACGAATGCAGCTACATAAACCCAGGAATACTAAAGAGCGAGACTAAAGCAGTTGGCAACGTTATGTTGTCAAAAATAAGAAAACTACATGTCATACGCATGTTTGTTAAAACATACTTTGACGATGTATACTAGAAACAGATGCAAAAATGCTTGAAAGCCCTTAAAGCGCTTACCATGCAAGACAATTTAAAAATTATAGGAATGGTAAGATACCTAGTAATACTTTATCTGAATCAATGGTCTCATTTAGTCGAAAAAATCGAGGAAATTTTTAAAGATCTCAAAACAATGGCTACACTATAAAATATTACACTGGTAGTAGAAATGGTGGACAAGCGCTATAAAATTATTGAATAATATCTTGCATCGGCAATTAGAGGGCATAGGGGCATCAACAAAACTTACAGGAGAATTTTGAAAGACCTTTACTAGCAAAATGTAAGACCCGACGTCAGACAGTTTATACTTGGCTGCAGGATGTGCCAATCTAAAAAGCTAGTACGCGTAAAGATATAAAAGCAATGCTTATTACTGACACACCAAGTATACCGTTCGAAAAAGTATCAATAGATTTTTCGGACCAGTAAATAAGTTTTCAGCAGGCAACAATACACATATATACTTATTATACAGGACTGGCTTACGAAAAATATCGTATTGGCATCTGTACGGAGAACGACAGCCAAAGCGACAGTGAAGGTGCTAACTTATAAGTCAATAGCTTATTTCGGTGTACTAGAGAAATAATTTGTAGATTGCGGAACTCATTTCATGAACGATACCATAAAGGAATTCGCGAGATTAATTGAAATTAAAAAAATAGAGAGCACTGCCTACCATTTTCAAAATAATGGCGCAATAGAGTGCATGCATCAAATCCTAGTAGAATATTTAAAGTCACACTTCGACAAAGCCGAAAAATAGGACAGGCTATTACCACTGTGCATGCTTGCATACAATGCCTCGAAATACGAGAGCACAGGCTACTTGCTGGCGTGCAAACATGCATCAAGTTCTAAACAGCCAGATAGGGGGCAAGCTTACACATAACTATTGACACAAATCACAGAAACACTGATGCAGCTTAGGACGCTATCAGCAATAATCCAAGTACAAAATAAATAACGGTCAAAATACTATTACAACAGAAAACTAAAAACAAAATTTTTTATGGAAGGTGAGATGTTATACATTTTAGAAGAAACATCAGAAGAAAATATGGCGCTCAATAGCAGGAGCCCTACCGAATCACGGGGATCGTCTATAAAACTAATAATGTAAAACTGTAGAGAGACGGAAAATACGTGTGTAACCCGTTAACATGATTGTAAAAGCATGTCCACTAAAAGCCACACCCCTACAAAGAGGTAAATAGGTCACTAAAGAGGCAGAGAAAGTGTCGAAAGCATAGCCAGCTGGACCAAAAAGACCAACTTATACCGTCTTGCGACCTTAAATTTATACTAATAAAATAATCTTCTCTTTATTTTGTTTTGTTCTTCTCTTTCTTGCGGGCCTTGGGCGCACGACAAAATATATGTTGAGCATAATAGATATTAAATATATATAATAAATTACTGAGTAAATAAAAAAAAAGTAAAAAAACTACAATACATAGAAAATAAGAACGAATCTATAACAATAATGAAGAAAAAAAGCATAATCCTGAATTATACTTATTTAGGTGCATCGCTTAAATATAAGAAGGAAGGGAATGTTTATAAACTTTTTTTATTACAGCAAAATGGCTGTACAACCAATATGAGGGGCAAATCAATTATTAAACGATTAGTCAGCTAATATTTAGCAACCTTTAATTCAATACGTTAGTTTACATGATCCTATTTTGCATGATATGATAGCAAAGATTTAGACCATTCAATAAAAAAAAAGAATGTTAATAGACGCAACGATAGAATGCCAAGACAATGTCTAGTGATAGTACAGCAATAAAAGAAAAAAAAATTATTAGAACGATAGATATTACTGCTATAACAATGGTGGCATTATAAATGCAGTAATATCATGTAACTTGTCCTACAAAAAATTTCAATCATTACTATAGAAAAAGTGTTGTTTGCGAAAAAGAAACAAAAATTCAAATAAATAAGAATAATTCATTAATAACGACAGATACATAAAAATATATAAGGTAGGTGTTATTCTCTACTTGACACAAATTCAAAGTGTGGAGTTTAGAGAAAGTGTGAAATGTAAAAATTTAGATTACGAAAGATTATTACTTACTTTGATTAAAATTCTTTACTTACATTATTATCAACGATATTAAGACATGCAAATTATATTTATCAACCTGGCACTTAGTTCTAGTCCCTTACGTACCTTCCTTGCGAACAATCTTAGTTACCTTCACACTCAAAAAAAAATATCAATGGAAAAGGGGAGATTAATCATCGTTTAACCTAGAAAACGAAAATTTTCTCGCTTATATGGGAAAGAGTATGATCAGAAGTTAGTTTATTATAACCCGAATTAATAGTTATCGACAGAAATACAATTGCAGCATTCTTCATTCAACAAAAGCATCTGTCCTACACAAAAAAAGAGCCGTACACAGATTTTCTTAAGATGGTACGAATACCTTAACGGCAAACGCCGAAAAAATACAACTTACTTTATATACTGAAAAAAAACATCTTCCAAAACCTGCGCAGACTCATACAAATTTATTTTCGATCTTTAAAAAAAAAAAGCCCAGAATAATGATTAGTCTCGTAGCTAGATACTAGTCTAATTTGGTTTAAGATGATTACTTACGCATTTAACACATCCTTTTACGTCAACTAGAACAAACTATGTTCATAGTGTCACAGCATATGAGAATAATAGTAACAATAATAATAAAACAGCATAAGGAGTTGCAAAAAAAAGACTATTAATAAGTTAACAAAAGATTTTAAAAATTGTGTAAATCAATACCACATGTAAGAGAAAATGCAAAAAAAATTTCTTAAAAAATGTAATAATTAACGAAAGCAACACACCTATTGTTACAACATCAGCATGCTGGGCGCCAAATACTATAGCTACTTTACGCGCCTTCTTTTTCTTCTTACAAGCGAATGTACAAGCTTTTTTTCCGTTGGGAGGCCCCTCTAATAATCTAATATAACATAATTACAGGTAGCAGACACTTTAGGACCTGCAGCGCGGCACTGGATAACAGCTTAGCACAAATACCGGTAATAATACAAAAAGGACGAGCCAGGTGAGAGTCTATCATCATTTAGATGCAGGGACATCAACACCTGTACAACAGCTCGGTAATCAAACTCAAAAGCACAGGGCATCAAACACAGGCCTACAACTTGTTAACAAGACATGAATGAACAATTAAATTTTTGAACACAGTAAAGCTGTACAACGACATCCTCGACTAAACTATCAATAATAATGGTGATAACAATACACATGTTCGTCTTCTTTTACACACACACTCATCAATTTTATCTTTTCTAAATTCAAAAACGTCACTATTTGAGAAATTTAATCTTCAAGATCTTCTACTACAAAATATTCTGAAATAATGTTTACTCGCAGAAAATGCATATTTTCAAAAAAATTGATTTTCAAAAATCGATCAAATCATAATAAAAATTTTCAGAAAATTTCATGATCTTCAAGATTTTGTACCACAAAATGTTTTAAAACAACGCGAAAAAATCACTAATACGAAAAATTATTTTCTAAAATCGATATAATCAAAATAAATAAAAAACGAATCGATGAGATTAAAATTTTTTTCTGCAATGATGAGTATCCAAAAACAAAAAACCTTGCAGAATATCCATTGTAAAATATCCTAGCTGACAAAGAAATTCTAAAATATGACTGATAACTTACATTCCCCATTCACACCCGGCACGCACACCCAGCTACTACATATTTTTAATTCTATCTTAATACGTTTTTTTGTACATAATTAAATAATTCTTTAGAATTTCTATTGTAAATCATACCAAATGAACAGTAAAAATCTGTAAAATTTTTTTTTTTTTAAATTGGATCTCGAAAACGATGAGAATTAAAATTAAAAAAAATTAACGCATCCAAAAAAAAACCCGGCATCATTAAAATTGGCCAAATAAATCCTGAAATATGACTAATTATATTTTGAGCCTCTTGCTTGAGATCACCAGGTAGTTCCCTAAATTTTATGCCTGTGGCGCCACACTATTTATAGATAATGAGAAAAAACAACTTACCGCTCGCGTCCAACGCTCGCGCTGTACCTCTCATCTTTTCATTGTGTATCGGTGTTAACACACCCAACGAGACCAAAGCAAACAATAGGAGGTAGGAAATTTCGTTCTGCATCTTCTTAATCTTCAACTTCAACAACATCCCCTTCTTCTTCTTCAACCGATGACGAGGACAGCAGGATTGCGGAGGGCTTGCGTCTTTGGTCTAAGAGACTAAAAAAGAGACCGCACAAGCACCGATCAAGAAAACGGCAGTGTAAGCATAACAAACAAAGGTTTTCCGTTATGCCTTGCAGTGGAGGTTGAGCTTAGAGCTCTAAATTTTTTCCGAAAGTGATAGATATTCTCAAGAGAGAATAGATACACATAAAAAATACTCTTATAAGTTAGGCTTATATTATACGAGGTGATTGTCACGGGTTTACTCATACGAACGAGGTTCGTATATATCAGTCAAGGACTGATTAAACAATAAAATAATCTTACTAGGTCATTTTTGGAGCAGCTCAATGACCTTAAATGGATCACCAGTAAGGGATAAGGACGAGCAAAACTTACAGAATGAAGCACAGGCTTCCAAAGGGTGGCCAGAGGAGGAACTGGAGGAACACGTGTTGCAAGTGATCGAAAAGCGACTAACAAAAGAAAAAGTTCCCCCTTCACCTGTACACAACAGCCTAGAGGTGCGTTGAAAAGAGATCCTAAAAGATGGGATGCCGAAGGAAGAGAAGGAGATGCTGTACACAAAATATGCACAGCTAGATAACTGCTTGTTCCTGGAAGCTCCTCGCTTCAACCCGGAGGTGAAACCGTCGCTAAACGAACCTGTGGTATTAAGAGATCTCCTCTTGGCTGCAAGACAAAAAAAGACCTCTTTTTGTTTAAGTGCACTAGATGCGCTTATGTCAGAGTTGTGAAAGGACAAAAAACCAGAGAATGTAGATCTTATTGAGAAAATACGCAACAGCTGTAGACTACTGGTGGATCCCCACAGGGAAGAATCGTTGACCAGGAGAGCCCTGATTCTTGCAAAAATTAATGCATCCTTAGAGGAGACACTCAATGAGGCAGAGGTTACTTCATGGCTGCATGGTGAGCATTTAGAAGAGAAACTAAAAGCTGCTTAATCGTTGGACAAGTCCAACAAGGACGTAAAAATCCCAAGCAAGCAACGGGCCTTGGGGTCAAAAAACTCAAAGAGCCCGCTTTAACCTTAGATCTGAGCATCGGGGAGCCATCAGAAGAAAAGGGGGAGCGGACAAACAAAGAACAACAAATACTTCAGCAGCTATCGTAGGGGCTACGACAGCAAGAAGAAATACAGAAGGAGACAGAAGTAACAAATGTAAGTAAATCTGCCCGAAGGTTGAAATGTTCTATAAATAATTGGAGGAAAATTACATCCGATACTAAAGTGTTGAGATGGGTACAGGATGTTAAGATACCTTTTAATAAGCCCGCAGTTCAGCTCCGCCTTCCTAGGAAGGTGTTTTGGTCATCAGAAAAGAGTAATACTATAGGTTCGCAAATATAAGATCTCCTCAAAAAAGGTGCCATGCCGTAGAGAAATGCGAATGGGTCGAGGGCCAATTCCTCTAAAATGTGTTTTTGACTCCTAAAGGTGATGGCAGCTTTTTGAATTAATGGTGCCCCCTTTAGTTTCAGCTCCGCTCCATTTATTTTTACAAAACTAATGAAACCCATAATGGCGGATCTGAGAAAACGAGGCTATATTTCGGTAATTTTTATTGATGCCATACTCCTTATCGGCAAAAACAAAGAAAAGTGTTTAGAAAATCTCAAGGGCAACAATTTTACCCTTAGAACAATAAACGTTTATTATTAACGTAAAGAAGAGCTTATTATTACGTTATATGCTATGTATCTTTCTGGGTTTGAGACGGGATCCGCGTAACATAAGAATACAGCTTTAAGAGAAGAACGAGACGAATTTCTTCAAAAAATTACCTATTTTATTAGAACCGAACGATGTAAAATTTGAGATTTTGCTTCGTTTCTGAATAGACGCTATGGTTGGCTGTATTAAAAAAATCTAGAATCAGAAAAAATAAAAGCTTTAAAGCAAAGTAAATATAATTATGAGGCTTAGATAAGTGTAAAGTCAAGATCATTTAAGTGCCTAAATTAGTGGAAGAGTAATATTCAACATAACTTTTGTCACATAGAGATCCTAACCTTTGCTTGGAAGAATTTTTCTGATTTTTTAAGGTCAGGCTGGAGAGCTCTTTGTAACGAGGACAGAGCTTACAGTTTTTGGTCTACGATCGAACGCAGGCACCATATAAATTATCTGAAATCGCTGGCAGCCTTCTTGAGCTTACAATGCTTCGCTAGAGAGCGTAAGAACTGCTATATACTGTTGAGAATAAACAACATGAAAGCAGTAAGTTGTATTAATTATATGAGTGGAACGAAAAGCTGGAAGTTAAATAGCATGGCAAAGCAAATTTGGCAGTGGTGCGAAAGATGAAAGCTACGTATTGTTGCTCTTTACATCAGCTCCAAAGATAACAATATAGCCGACGCAGAATCGAGGTGCCTAGAACCAGATACCGAATACGAGCTCTCCCAGCAAGCCTTCAGTGGAATTTGTAAAAAATGGGGACTCCGGAGATTGACCTTTTTGTGAACAGAATTAATACTAAATGTTCAAAATACGTATCCTGGAAAAAAAATCCGGGATCAGTTGCGATTGACGCTTTTACGATAAATATGGAAGGGTATCTCTTCTACGCATTCCCACCCTTTAACCTAATTCTAAAGGTCTTAAGAAAAATAAAAAATTACCAAGCGAGTGGGATACTGATTTTACCGGATTGGCCATCTCAACCCTGGTAGCCACTCTTCACGGAAGTGCTTATATCAAAGCCCTCGGTGTTTAAACCAAACGCCAATATTTTGCTTTCTTTAAATAAAGAGATGCATTTCCTTTGGAACCAGCTTTACCCTGGTGTCAGGGAAGTTGCCAAGCAAGCCTTTGGACTGATGGGAATGTTGGAAGATGCAGCTTGACTAGCAATGTGCTCATAACCAGATTCTACACTGAGTCAGTACAACTGCCCTCTAAATAAATGGTGGGTATTCTGTAACGAAAAGGGTGCCAGTCCGTTCGTCTATAATATTCCAAGAGTAAATGAGTTTTTGACAGTGGAGTTCAGAAAAAGAGCTTCCTACGGAACCATAAATTCGTATAGATTGGCGGTAGCACTTAATGCAGGCCCTGGTTATTGCACAAGAGATCGGTGTGAAGCGCATTTGCAAAGCAGCTGGCAAACTCTGTCCTCCAAAGTCAAAATATGACTCTACATGGGATCCGCATATAGTCATAAGCTTTCTGGCTATCTGGCAGTCAAAGACTACTATTTTCTTGGAGAAACTTACGAAAAAACTAAGAAAGATATTAGCCCTTGTCACTGCACACAGGATGCAAACTCTGGCCGCTATTTAGTTATCGGGCATCTGAGCCCAAGGGGATAAGATCGTCATAAATGTCTCAGCTCCAATTAATACGTTCAAGCCAAGTGAGAAGCAGCCTACGCTGACTCTCCCCTTTTTCGTCGACAAAAAGGAGTGTGCGGCTAGGGCACTGCAAGAGTGTATTTAAAGAACAGAAGAGATATGGGGTTCAACCAAGTCATTGTTTATTTCTTCTAAAAAACCTCACAAAAAAGTGGGCTCTGAGACGCTGAGCAGGTGTATAAAGCAAGTATTCAGCATAAACGGAATAAACATGGAACTGTTCACAGGTTACAGTACGCGACATGCCTCATCGTCTGAGTATATATATATAATAAGACAGACGGCGCGGGCGGGTTGGACGCCGAAATCAGCAACGTTTGCTTAGTTTTATGACTTGAATTTAGCAGTACGAGATAGAAGCACTTTTGATGCTGCTATATTAAATGCTGAATAATAGCCATGAATGGTTAGCCTGTATTTTATGCACTTTACAAATAAACAAATAAAAATCATAACAATACTAACAATGTAAAGATAAACGCCTTGTCTCGTCTAGAAAATAGCCGTAATAAACTTTGAAATCTACCTGGCAATCTCGAGGAAGAGGCTCGAAATACAATTTATCAATGGAACAAACATACCTGCAAGTAAAGTTTTATTGGAATTGTATGCAGAGCCTCTTCTAAACATATCAGTCAGATCAAAAAACCACCTCTGATAGGAGCCTATAACTGAGATCAGATAGAAAAAGTGAAATTCCTACGTAGGTACCGACGCTCCAGAAAGTGACGTCCAACAGTATGTAAAATTATGTCGGTATAATATACTCTAGCATACGATCAGATACCAATTTCGGGAGTGGTGGTCAGGACCGAAAGCAGAGGAGAACGAGATGACTCGGGACTCTTGAGACTGGCAGACGTATCTTCAAGTTAGCATGCTAGCCGTGGCTCTTCCATAGGTATTAAGTCATCATAAAAGGGAGTTAATAGTTCGCACTGTGTCCTTATTTCACGTCCACCCAACCGACTGCAAACCGACTTACTAGCAGTTGGACTCTGATATTATTTTTAGCGATGATGAACACACAACAATAAAGAAATGTATTCTTTAGTCTGAATCGGACCAACAGGTCATGAAAGATAGCTATTTACATATGTCCTCGGCGAATAAAGAATGAAGGTGGTTAGCTAGGCAGTTTGCTAACTGCCGGCAGATAGACAATTCAGTTATAATAGAACGTTTATTTGTCTAATTGACTAGGCGTTTAGCTAACTGACTGAGACACCTACGGCATTTAGAAAAGCAAGAATGAGCATGTTTAATAAAATGTTTAATATGCACGTAAGTTTTATTATATCGTATTCAAATACTTACAGTACAGCACTTTGTCGTAAGATTTATTAAATAATTACGTCAGCTCATCATACACAGATGAAAAAATTAAAGTGTTTTAAATTTTATAATTATTTGGTCAATGTTTAAGTTTCCCCACCTTGAGAGTTCTGCTCTGTAAATAAATGTTTAACGTGTTTTAACAAATAATTCAATAAATTGAAAAACATTTTGATCATTTTGTCTGTAATATGAAATACGTCATCATTTTAAACATCATCATTCTTGCTTTGCTAAATGCCAGAGGTTTTTTAGGCAATGAGCTAAATGCCTCACTGAAAAAACGTTTGGTAGACTGACTGTCAAACTTCTTTCCAGTGTACTTATTTAGACGAATTAACGTTATTTAATGAGTGAATTGTCTATCTGCTGGCAGTCAGCTAACTGCCTGAATTCTCTAATCGTCTACGACATATATACACACACACATACACACTTACACGAACACGGAATTTTTTTTTGCTCTATCTAAATACGATATTTTGTAGAAAATTTGCCATTCTCACTGATTATTAGTGAAAACATTAACTTTAAAAAAAAAAAAAATTTGGAAAAATCGATAAACTCGCAATAAAAAAGAAACCTTTGGCACAAAGCTTTCTTAATTACATGTACTTATTTTGTACACACATCCCTATTCCATTTTTTTCTCCATCAAAGAATGTTTTTTTTTTTTAGGAGATTTAATGATCTTTACGATTTTTGACACAAAATAGTCTACAACAATATTTAGTTATAAAAAAATTCATTTTTTAGAAAATCAATTTTCCAAAATCAATAGAATTATCATCAAAATTAACGAATTTATAAAGGTATAACTCTCTCATTTATTGGTGACATGTGTGGGAAAACAAAAAAAAAAGCCTTTTTGGGTT
>JAPYYV010006587.1:0-14171 GCA_030522625.1 Copidosoma aretas | reverse complement strand
AAAAAAAGAAAAAAAAAAAAAAAAAAAAAAAAAAAAAAAAAAAAAAAAAAAAAAAAAAAAAAAAAAAAAAAAAAAAAAAAAAAAAAATACGTGTCCCTTTTTTTAAATATAGAACCCGTAAAAAAAGTTTCAGCAAAATAAAAAATATGTCGGTCAGAAGGTGTTCGGTTTGTAAAAGAACGTCCCAAATACGAAATTCTCCTATTTACTACTGCAAACTTTTTTGTATTCGTTGATAGGTCACTTCTAACAATAAACTCCGTTCCCAGATTACCCCTTACGCTTTTGCTACGCAAGAATATGTATTTACCCACTTATATCTGCCCTTCCTCCGATAGCCTAACCTTTTGAGTAGCCACGATGTCGATATTTTAGCAGAGGATCCAAAAAATGAATACTTTATTCAATAACCAAATTATAATCGTTAAGTCTGTTCAAAAGAGAATAACTAATGCAAGACTTTTATTCAGTTCATTTACGTTGGCAATAACAACATTGATATTATTTGCACAGCTAGTTTTCGATAACTGCTTTGGATCGCAACTTTTTCCTCAATGCTTATCGCTCAGCTACTGCTTGCACCCACGGAGTTTCAATATCTTTCGTAGTTGATCATAGCGTTGACGTTTACTCTACTCGAGGAAACTTGTGGCAAAGATAACTAGTCAGTCCACTTTTTACGTTGTCAATCCCAGTTTGACGGTTTATCCGGTCCTGTGCATTCGGAGTTCACGTAAAGTTTGTTGTAAGATGTCAAACTACTTGAGGATTTTTTATATAACCCAAGTCGCTTCAAGTCTTACATTTGCTTATTAATGCGGGCTTTTACACGTTTCTTTGATCACTTCGGTTCTAAGTCATACATTTACTTCAAAGACACAACTAAATTTACACTCGAATCTTTGATTGCTTATAGTACTTGAAAAATCAGAAGGCCTTTATTAATATGTGCGAGGTAGCTTTTATGCTTACGCACTCAAGGAGGACATATCACGTTTGATAATTTATACGAGCAATCAGCGCACAACCTGATTACTGTTCTGTTGATGCGTAAATAGGCGTTCTGCAATCACAACACAGCGATTGATGTTTTGGATCACTGATCACTTATATTCTTGTTTTTTCAAGAACATAATGATGTTTAAATAATGATTAAGATTGCTTCATTACACGACGTAGATAGCGAATTGTACACATGTTCCAGTTTTTGAATCACAGAGTCGCAAATTTATCACAGCAATTATTGTCTTGATTTCTTGTTATTTTTAGATGTTTGTTTGATCACAGCATTATGTTACTAAGTGATTAAGAGACGATGTATAAAATTTATTTTAATTTTTTTGCTTTGTAGGAAACGTGGAAGAGAAAAATAAGATATATCAAGACATATCTTATTGGACAAAAATGAATTCAACAACTTCACTATCCTACATAACATAATTAACACGAAGATTCAAAGCCCCGCCGGATAAAAGGGGTCAAATCTTACTGTCGACCTTCACAAATATTAATCTTGGAAAGTAATCATTTGAACATGAAATAAAGGATAGGTTCCAGTCCCAAAGGGATATTTTTCCTATTGAAGGATCCGAAGAACAGTATTTTACAGGTTCTATTCTTTTCTCACATCTTCATGAGAATAACAAAAAAAATTTTAAAGTATTTATTGCATAACAACTTTTTAGTCGAATTTTTTAGAATTCTATTGCAGTTAACATAACTTCTAAAGAAATTCGCAATCAGTTAAAATTCTATCTTTCACCATAATAGGCTTAAGGCTAAGAGTTTGAATGCATGATATATGCACATATGTAGCGCCACGAACTGGCGCACAAACATCGCAGCGTCCACGCAAGCAGACGCTAGTACCAAGAGCGTCATTTGACTAGCCAAGTCAAGCTCTCTCTCTCTCTCTCTTGCACTCGCTGCGGATGACAAGTAGGGATGCGCCTGATCAACGCAGTATTGCTACTGTCCTGCTCTCTCGCATGTAGAATGCTCAACTGCCAGAGCTGAGGCGATGGAAGCTATCCCGCCGTCTCACCCCATTCAGCGCTTAGCTGCTCGCGTTCGCGAATGAAAGCTGGCACGTTGTTGTGGCCAGAGCACGTGCAGACAAAGACATTTTTAATTCATTATTTCGATACTAATCCTTTTTTGTACTTTTGACTTTACTATTACATAAAAGGAGTGTTATGCTTCTGAACTAAAGTGCGCGAGTAATTATTTACCTCGAGTCTGACTCCTTCTTTCAAAGCACTTAAATCCAACACCACAGTCAACCAAAATGGTGATCCCGAACTGTGAATACTTTTTTGACGTGAGTACCAAGGCTTTGAGAACAAAACAAAAAAATTAGTGCGCGCTCGCAATATCAAGTGCAGAAAAATAACTTATTGTGCATAAAGTCTGACTTTTTTTTACTATCGTCGCGAGTGCATAAAACCTGCAAGTGAAATCTGCCACGTACAAGTGCAAAACGGAGACGCGCAGCCGAGCACGCAACTGCGGACGCGCCCACGGAGCATCTCTCGAGGGAAACACTCGACGAAGCCCGGGCCGTTCGCCAGCCGAGGACAGCCTTCGTGCCCGAAGCACGTCGCCCGCTTGTACGGCAAGAGGCCGGGACATACGTCGTATGACGATACGACAACGCGACAGCGCACTTAACACGCCATTGCACGGTTTCGATCTCGGCCTTGTATCTACTTACGGGGAAGAAGCCGTTACAAGGTTTTGAGGTCCTGCCTTTTCCATTAGCTGACACCAGTTCGGAGGACAAGGACACCAAGATCGAACGCACGCCACAACGCCGCTACGAGGATGTACCAGCAAAACAAAACATCATAGGTAAACTCTTTGATCAAATTAATCCACGCGGCAAGCAGTCAGAAGCTGACGACGCGATGACGTCACCCAAAACCGTGATGCAACCGTTTTGGCGCGTGATGCCAGAGTTCTAGTTTCTGCAATCCGAGGTGCTCTTTACTACCAACAACGTCACGGACGACGCCATTAAATTTTACGCGGTTTTTGGCGGTTTTCGACAGCGAAACTACTTTGCAACTCGCTAACATCATCACCGCTCCGCCGACCACGGACAAGTACAAGACGTTGAAAGGGGCGATCTCAAAACGCACAACGGAATCCGAGGAACAAAAATTACACTGTCTCTTAACACTTGCGTTTTGACGATGACACAAACCCTTCTCAATTGTGGAGAACAATGAAGGGTCTTGCCGGGACTCAGGTTCACAAGGATACATTAAAAGTTAAATGGCGTTCTCTTCTTCCAGTACAAACCTAAAAGCTCCTCAAAATTTTTTAGGCCGGTAACACCGAGGAGCTACTCGAGGCTGCGGATGAAATAAGCCATACCACAGGGGCAGGCATGTTTTCTGTCAACAAACTAGGCAACAATGACCCAGTGCTCGACAGGCTGACTGCACTGGAATCTGCTATCGGCCAGCTCGCCGTTAGTTTGAACAACATCAAAAGACAGCGCGACAACCAGCAGCGGCTCGGCCACTCGTAGACACGTTCAGCATCCAGAAGGCGCGGACAACTGACCAACGCAAGCGAGACGTGGTGCTGGTACCACACCAAGTTTGGCGCCGACGCCCGCACCTGCACGCAGCTCTGTGCCTTCCTGGTTGCAGCCCAAAACGCCCAGGGAAACTACTAACACCACCTTCATAGCAGGCAGCAAAGGGTGGTTCCAAACAAGAAACTCGCCTGCATATACGCGACATCCACTCATCAACGAGATTCCGTGTAGACACCGGCTCAGCTGTCATTCTGCTTCCCCTGCCTAAAGCAGCCCAAGACCTGCAGCAGCTACAGCTGGTGCTCTACGCAGTGAATTCAGCGCTAATTGCAACCTATGAACGCCAGCGACATAGGTCTGCGACGTGACCTAGCCTGCGAGGCCATCAATGCGGACGTTCCTCATGCCATCCTAGGAGCCGACTTTTTGGCCAAGCACGGTTTGCTAGTTGACCTAAGGTACAGCTGCATCATCGACCCGCTCACAGACTAACGTCAAAGGGCATAATTGCCCGCGCAGCGCTGCACTTAATCTCCACTGTAGCACCGACAACCCCGTCGACCAACGAAACACCAGCCTAAAGATACGCAGCCCTGCGTCTCGAATTCGCTGATGTTTTCGGACCCAACAACAGCCCTGTACGGATTGCTGGTCTTTCAGTAATACACACCATCAACACCACCGTACCACCTGTCTTTGAATGTCCTCGCAAGATAGTGGGCGATAAGTTAGCTGCAGCCAAGCAATGCTCTTCAGGCCTCCTGCAGAAGGGTATTATCCGACCGTCGCGTCGTCGAGCCAGTGGGCCAGTCTACTGCACATGGTGTCCAAGAAAAATTTGTGGCCAATAAGTGGCAACTACCGCCGGCTCAACGCCAGCACCATTCCGGATAGATACCCACTACCCATAATTAAGGATATTCTTTAGGAGAGCAACGGCAAGGTTTTTTCTACGTTCGACCTACAAAAGGCATTTTATAAAAATCCTGTCGCCGACGAGAACGTGGAGAAGACGGCTGTGACCCACCATTCGGACCTTTGAGTTGGTAGGGACTTCTGTCAGACTACAGAAAGCCACGCAGTACATGCAAAAAACAATAGACTATGTATTGCGAAAACATCCGTTTGCTCAAGCTCACATAGACGACATCATCGTCAAGGAACACGGTAAGCACCTGGTGCATCTAAGACAGTTGTTTAATACCCTACGCGAAAACCAGCTGCACGTTAACGAAAAAAAAGTGCATCTTCGGCCAAAATAAAGTAATTTTTCTTGGTAATCAGGTTTCTTCTAAGGATTTTCAGCCGCCATCACAGTGGGACCAAATGCGATTTTTTGTGTCAAAATAAAATAGTGGCAGCTGTATTAATCTAATCAGGATGATTCTTTTTGGAGCTCAAACTTAAACATTACAGAATACAGGAAAATTGGTCCGAAATTTGAAAAAAGTGAATTGGGGATGAAAACACCCACCAAAGGCATCCCCTACAGCGTTCTCTTCAGAAGATAAATTGATTTTAGAGAAACAGAGGACTTTTTGTTCTAAAAATAGTATCTACATAGGTTTGATGGGTTGCCAAACACGAATTTGGCATTTACAGTTCAAAGTTTGAAATAGCGGATTCAATATGGCGGCCAAAAAAATTAAAAAACGTCCAAAATTGTACATAAATTAGTCTATAGGGGTTGCCTGGTCTCCTAAACACAAATTTGACATTTTCAGTTCATAATTTAAAATGGCATATTCAATATGGTGGTCGAGTACATGAAAAAACCTGCCATATTAGCCAAAAATCAGTCTATTGGGATATTTGTGGTCCCTAAACGCGAATTCGAAATAGGAATTGAAAATTTAAAATAGCAAATCTCATGCAGCCGAAAAATTAGAAAAAAACCGCCAAACGAAATAATAATCATTTTATATGGATATTTGTGGTCGCTAAACGGTTATTTAACATTACAAGCACAAAATTGAAAACAATAATTAAAATATGGCGACCTAAAAATTTCAAAAAACTAAAAAACTGCACGAAAATCATTATATAGTGTTATTCACTTGCCAAATTCTAATTTGACTTTCAAATTTAAATTAGCGAGCCCAACATGAGAGCTCAAAAATTAAAAAATTATGGAACTGAACAAATGCCAGTCCATACGGATCTTTAGGTCGCTGAACAATAATATGATTCACATTTACAAAATTTAGAGCAGCTGATCCATTGAAAAAAATCAACAATTTTAAAAGAACCAATGTGTATAAGGTTTCTTGAATTTCTTAAATTCAAGTAGGTGACATAATTTTTCAATTTGAAATAGCTTACATACATAATATGGCCACACGTATTTAGTCACCAATGCATGTTATTACCTGTTATCTACTTTGCTGACTGCCAATCTAACATTAAAATTACGAAATGAAGAACAGCTCATGTAACATGGTGATCCAAATAAATCGTTAGAATATTTAAAATTTTAGCTGTTTTATAGGGACTATAGGAAAAAATTGTAAGTTTTGCCATGTCTCAAAATATCGCAAATATCTTTTGTAAAAATTATCGAAAAATTCTCACTTTTGCGATGTATCGATCGTAGTGATAAAGCCCCTGGCCTCCGTTTATTAATTTCGCCAAGCAACGCAACAATAATAATAAAAACAGATAAATTGTTTGCTCATCTGTCTGATTTGCATTTATTGCAAGTTTACCCGCCACATTTGATGGGTCTGTGCGCCTGTATCACATGCCCTTAAGGATCTTTCAGATATCACATCGATATGTCGCAAAAGTAAGAATTTTTTCGATGATTTCTACAAAAGATATTTGCGATATTTCGTGACATGGCAAAATATACAATTTTTTCCTACAGTCCCTACAAAACAACTAAAATTTTAAATATTCTAAAGATTTATTTGGTCCACCATGTTACATGAGCTGTTCTCAATTTCGTAATTTTAATGTTAGATTGGCAGTCAGCAAAGTAAATAACCAGTATTGACATGCATTGGTGACTAAGTACGTGTGGCCATATTATGTAAGCTATTAAAAATTGAAAAATTATGTCACCTACTTGAATTTAAGAAATTCAAAAAACCTTATACAGATTGGTTCTTTTAAATAGGTCAATTTTTTCAATAGATCAGCTGCTCTAAATTTTGTAAATGCGATATCATATTATTGTTCAGCGACCTAAAGATCCGTATGGACTGGCATTTGTTCAGTTCCATAATTTTATAATTTTTTGAGCTCTCATGTTGGGCTCGCTAATTTCAATTTGAAAGTCAAATTAGAATTTGGCAAGTGAAAAACCCTATATAATGATTTTTGTACAATTTTTCGGTTTTTTGAAATTTTCGGGTCGCCATAGTTGAATCATTGTTTTCAATTTTGTGCTTGTAATGTTAAATAACCGTTTAGCGACCACAAATATCCAAATCGAATGAGTATTATCTAGTTTGGCGGTTTTTTCTATTTTCTTGGTCACATGAGATTTGTTATTTTAAATTATAAATTCTCATTTCGAATTTGCCTTTAGCGACCACAAATATCCCAATAAACTAATTTTTGGCTAATATGGCGGGTTTTTTCATGTACTCGGCCGCCATATTGGATCTGCTATTTTTAATTATAAAGTGAAAATATCAAATTCGTGTTCAGCAGACCAGAAAAGCCCTATGGACTAATTTTTTTACAATTTTAAACGATTTTTAATTTTTTTAGCCGCCATATTATATCCGCCATTTTGACTTTTCAGAAGCCAATGCCAAATTCGTGTTCGGCAACCCATTAAATCTGTATAGACACTATTTTTAGAACAAAAATTTCACCTGTTTCTTAAAAATCAATTTATCTCTCAAGAGAAGAAAAAATCGATACCTTCAAGTCAATTCCCAAGCCCGCCACAACCACGGAGCTACGCCACGCTGTTTCCTCCGAGTGGCCAACTTCTACCGGCACTGCATGCCACATGCGGCAGAAGTCCAAGCGCCATTACACAACTTGCTCAAGGGCCTTCCTGAAAAGGCCAAGCTGACCTGGACGCACCAAGCAGACCAGGCTTTTCAGCTGTGCAAGGATGGCATCACAAATGCCGTCTGCACTACGTTCTACGTGCCCAGTACCCTACTGGCTCTCTGGACTGATGTATCACAAACGGCCTTGGGAGGAGCACTAGAACAGCAGCAATCGGACGGGACTTGAAAACCATTAGGTTCCTTTTCGCAGAAGCTCAACGACACGAAGCGCAACTGCAGCGCATACGACATGGAACTGCTAGCCATTTTCTCGGCAGTCAAACACTTCGAGAGAATTCTCGAAGTTTGTCCTTTTACTGTATTCACAGAATACTTCCCGGTTGATCATGCTCTACAACAAGACATCCCATCGGCAGGTGTGACAGCTTGGGTACTTGCTGTAATTAAACGCCGAGTTTCAACATAAAAAAGGAGCAGACAACGTCGTCGCTGACGCCCTGTCCAGGACATGTGCTGCCACACAGGCGCAAACCAACAACGAGTCCCCAGCAGACCAACGCACCCAGAGACTGACAAGGTCTCTATGCCTACCTCGTCTTGCTTGGACTCAGGACAGCTTTCAAACATGACCTGGAAACTTCACTGGCAGAGATGTTCTTCGGAACAACTATACGGATGCCTTTATCCAGAGATTCCGGCTTCTCTTGAGAGCCGTCAGGTCTGTGCCAGCATCCAGGCACAGCTCCAGTTACCTATTTGTCTTTAAGGACCTGCGGACCTGCACACATGTCTTCAAAAGGGTCGACAGCATCAGAAAGCCCTTGGAGTCTCCCTACACCAGTCCTCACCGCGTCGTCCGACAAACTGAACAACGCACTTTCGTCATCGGCGCTAACGGTTAGGAGAAGGTTGTCTCCGTCGACCAGCTGAAGACAGCACATCTGGAGGTTGAAAAGCCTACAAGGCTTGCTGACCAACCAATTCAGCCCACTCCTCCAGCTCCAATCTTGGCATAGCCGGCCAAGTACCAACATCAGGACACATTGTCTCCAGAGACCGACGCTAAACTACCAACTCTAGTCACCCAGTCTAAGAAGCCCAAGCGACATGTTACGTTTCCAGCGCTGCCTTCGCCAGTCACTGGATGGGAATTAGCTGTAGTGCCACGACCTGGCGCACAAACATCGTGCCGTCCATGCAAGCAGACGCTCGTACCGAGAGTCATTTGACTAGCCAAGTCAAGTTCTCTCACTCTCTCGCACTGGCTGCGGACAACAAGTAGGGCTGCGCCTGATCAACACAGTACTGCTGCCGTCCTGCTCTCTCGCATGTGGATGCTCAACCACCAGAGCTGAGGCGACGGAAGCTAGTCCGCCCGCGCCGTCTCACCCCATTCAGCGCTCAGCTGCCCGCCTTCGCAGATGAACGTTGGCACGTTGCTTGTGGACAGAGCACGTGCAGACAAAGACATTTTATAACTCATTATTTCGATATTCATCTTTTGTATTCTCGACTTTACTATTACATAAAAGAAGTATTATGCTTCTGACCCAACGTGCACGAGTATTTATTAACCTCAACTCTGACTTCGCATTCCAAAGCACTCAAATCAAACACTAAAGTAAACAAAACATATTCTCTATCTGAAATTTTTTTCAACTTTTTGGAATGGTGGGCCTTGCCTAAAAATGAAAGAAACCGTCTTTATGACTGAAAATTGATTAAAAACTATCGTCTTTGCGCATTTGATATTTTTTCTTGCAATCTAGGCATAAAGTTAAATTAAAAAAACTCATAGTGTGCAAGGCTCTAATCTTGTTTAGCATGACTTATTTTTCAATGACTAACATTTTACATAATATTCGAAAAAATTCATACACCTCTAAAAACAGTATTTTTATACTATATTGGACTGCAAAACCTTTAAAATGCAAGTACAAATATGAAATTTTCTTATCGGTACTTGCTAACGCAGTATTTTTCAAGCTTTTTTTGAGATTCGAATTATGCCTATAAATAGACAAAACAGAATTATATTTACTCAACCCAATTAGAGTATACACATTCTATTTTTTATACCATAAACAAGTTTTTAGTGGCGACTTTTCGTACAGTAAAAAAAAAAAGGAATAATGATTCAATAGTGTCACTTTAACTGTCGCTAATTTCTTTTTTACATCAATAATTAGGTATAGCTTACACTACCTTATACAATTTGATACTTGATTTAATCACCTATAGCAATTCATAGACACTATTTTTAATAAACAGGATACAATAATATGTTAATCCACGTGGGAAAAAAGAGGGGATAACTTAGCTTAGCACTAAAAAACGGAATAGCTTAGCGCTTATTAGCGCTTAATAATGCAAGTCTTGGCATTGCAATAAATAACAACTTGTTGATTCACGAAAAAAATGACCCTTCTAATTTTGCGTAAAAAGTGGAGATATTTGAATTTTAGGAAAAGCGGTTGGTCGGCGTTTTTATACAAAAAGGAATAACTTAGATTTAAAGAATGTTCAATTGTAATGGTGTGCACTATTATAAAATGTTTTTGAAAGAATTATTTTTAATTATGAGTAAATATTTTTAATTCTACATTATTTCTCTTTGTCCAAAATCCCAAGTAATCCCTTTTTTTAACAAAAATTCTAATTGATTTAATTTTTACCCGATGATGATATGTTACTATGATTTAATTTTTAAGCTATTTATTTCTCAACAGACAAGTTTATATTATCCCTTATTCATCTCGAATTCCAAATTATTCTCTTTGCTTAATTTCAAAATCATCAAACCCTCCTCATAACAAGATATCTTGTTTCTTATTGCGTACACAAATTATCCTGTTTTGAGGCGGTAAGCTAAGACGTCATGTTCTTCCCAGCAGACAGGATGTACAGGAGAGGTCCACACCTCCCATAAGTATATGTTGTTTAAAGATGCTTTAATGAAAGTATGAAAAAAATTATAGAAAGGATTACTTTTGTTTAAAGAACAGTCATTCCCTGATAATGAATGTGGATTTAGTATAAGCAAGTACTCAATTACTAAGTTAATAAATCAATAATTTACCAGTAAATATTGTAGATCACAAAAAAATATGCTGAGCAGTTAGAACGAATATTCATTACACAACAATGCAACAAAAAATTATTTTTAAGACCTATAGAACTGACTGTTTTTAGAGTTGCTGAGTCCGAAGTTCATTAAACCCAATGGCATCTGGGTAATGACATAACCTCAAACACCGTCTAATTCTAAAAACAATTGTACACCCAAATAAACTAATGAATTAATCATCCCGTCATTCGAACGACATTGTAAGCTTTTATTCTAATAATAATATCTAATGTACAGAATAATGACAGCTAATATAACAGAAAAACTGACAACCGTGACAACTACTCTTCTAGTAAGAAACATTCACCTCTAAATCAGTCGTACGATCAGAATTGGATGACTTTATCCGTTATCTAGTTATGTTAAAGGATTGAACTTAAAACTAAGCTTCTTTCTAATAAAGAGAAGTATTTTAGCACCTGATGCAAAAGTTACTTTGTATCGAAAGCGATATTGACGTTTCCGCTAAGGAACTGCTGCCACATGTAAAGCATGATACTTTTGTGTATATAATCAGACACTCGTTTGTGTGTAGAGAATCCGAAGGCGGATGCACAGAGTTTACCTACAATATA
Source organism: Copidosoma aretas (assembly GCA_030522625.1). Classification (NCBI taxonomy): domain Eukaryota; kingdom Metazoa; phylum Arthropoda; class Insecta; order Hymenoptera; family Encyrtidae; genus Copidosoma; species Copidosoma aretas. The sequence continues at coordinate 2,951 of JAPYYV010006587.1, read as the reverse complement.
CTTTAAAAGTCAGAATACATGGGTGGATTTTTAAAGTAGTTAGTAAGTACTACTCTCATTTCTTAGAAACAGTCAGCGTTTTAAGAAGATTTTAACGACATTGATCATGCAATGACGTTGGATATTTATAAGATACCAATCATCTTCGCGCAAGCAATAATTAACACCGATGATAGTTTTCAAGCTGAAAAACTGTTAAAGTTTGTTGTAATACATTATATCTTTTACATGTCTAGTACAACCAGTATGGACATCATTACACGTATGATTTACTCTTGAATAAATTAACAATTTCTATTAACATATTCTTTATATTTTGCGAAAAATAACATTCTATTTTTAATGTGGTAACAACTTAAAGAATACAGAATTATTCTTCTGTCATAAAAATTTAGATTTCCATAAGTGTTCTTCTTTCAAGAGACTACTTAACAGAGTAATCAAAGAAACTGACTACCCATTTGAACATGATACAAAATTTATAAAAAATAAGTAAAATGTATAGCGTTGACTGTCGAGACATCTATAAAAAGGAAATAACTTGCAACAATGTCTCTGAATATTTCAATGAAGTTAGTTATAACAGCTTGAAGATACTATTAACAAGCATAAGATGTATAAGCTCTAATAAGCTAAACCTTGAACCAACGTCTGTGAAGTTGGCTCACCACTTTTAAAATACTGCTTTTTAACAAGCAAAGGAATTTGCATTTTTTTTTGCATTTGATTTGTAGTTCAATTCCCGATTTGCAGTTTTTTAAATAAAAAATAAAAATCAGTGCACTGCTAACTTCACAGGAAGTTAGCACGCCACTCGCGTCTGCGCTAAGAACAAAACCGAATGCAAAATTCTGCATAGGCTAGGAATTTGGAGTTTTTTTGCACTTCTTCAAGTAGCCGCATGCCGATTTTGCAGATGTTTATTTTAATTAAGATAACCACGTACACTGCTATCTTCTCATGAATTTAGCACGCCACTTGCGCCTACCGTAAAAACTAAGCCAACTGCAAAATTCTGCATGGGGTAGGAATTTGCAGTTTTTTTGCACTTCTCCAAATAGCCCTATGCCAATTTTGCAGTTGTTAATTATTTTAAAATAACCATATGCACTGCTATCTTCACTTGCAGTTTTTTTGCAATTCTTTCATAGCTCTATGCCCAATTGGCAGTTGTTTATTTTTTTTTAAGTAATCATGTGCAGTGCTTACTTCACTAGAAGTTAGCACGCCACTCGCATCTACGCCAAGAACAAAGCCGAATGCAAAATTCTGTATAGGCTAGGAATTTTTAGTTTTTTTGCACTACTTCGAACAGCCCTATGCCGAATCCGCAGTTATTAATTTTTTTAAATCATCATATGCAGTGCTAACTTCACTAGAAGTTAGTGCTAACTTCACTAGAAGTTAGCACGCCACTCGCATCTACGCTAAGAACAAGGCTGACTGCAAAATTCTGCATAGGCTAGAAATTTGCAGTTTTTTTCACTTCTCTAAATAGCCCCATGCTGAATTTACAGTTGTTCAATTTTTTTTAAATAATCATGTGCAGTACTTACTTCACAGAAAGTTATCACGTCACTCGCGTCTACGCTAAGAACAAAACTGACTCCAAAATTCTGCATAGGCTAGGAATTTGCAGTTTTTTTGCACTTCTTCCAATATCCCCATGCCGAAATTGCAGTTGATTATTTTTTTATTCTTTTTTTTTCAACCTTGTCTCCCTCTTCAATTGGTTGTCATTTACTGGCTTGTACAAACAAAAATCGTTGAAAAAAAGTAATAAAAAATGATTGACCCTACAGAAAGACTGGCAGTAATTGCAGCAAGACCTGAAGTGGTGCATGAGATAGCTGTATGATAAATTTAATGATTTAAATGAGAAATGTCATCTTTTCTTTGATAAGGAAAAGTTAGTTTTTTTTTTATATTTTTCAATAGATGTACTTTTAAGTGTACACCTAGAAACATGTATGTTCGTCGTTACTGTAATGAGGGGAAGTAGAATCTTATGGCCAGAATCTTATCACTATCTAATGATTCTTACATTTTTTAGATTCTCATAAATTTTTATTTACATCTTCCGTTGTATTACATTTCTATGGACTGTGATAAACTATAATTTTTTTTTAACCACATGTATGAAAATTATCTACAACTTTATTTGCTTAAAAGTGATTGCAGCAGCGGCAGTAATACACACATTCACCCTTATTTCGTAAAGTACAAGCTTTTTTCATCTACTTATTATTGGATGAAAGTAGCCATACAATTAATAAATAATAAAAATTCATAAAAGTAAGCTAGTTGGTAGGGTAAAAACTCCAGACGATACTAATTGCCCTTTAACTAGATTAAAAGTCAGGAAATATTTCTTATGAACAGTGTTTTTTTAATTTATATTTTTGTACATTGTATTAAAACTTTGTATCGAATCACAGGCAATGACATAAACGCAATATTATTATTGTACTTGACTTTTGCAATCTAAATCTACTTAAATATTTCTTACTCCTACTGTAGACGACAGAAGTTGAGAGGAAGGACATAGAGACAAATCAAAATCATCAGGATTATAAAATTATACATTTATTTTAATAATACCAAACACATGACAATCCGATACGCACCTTACACGTTCGCCGCTCGTAGCTAACTGCTTCCCCGCGCCTTTTCCCTACAGCTCGCGCGCTCCCCTTCTCTCGCAAAAACTCTCTCCCGTCTTGCTCGTAGGTTCGCTGATGCTCCGCGGCGCAGCGCCGCACAGTGGGCAAAAACGTTATTTTTTGTGAATAAATAAAATTGCACGCGCTGTAGTGAGCCGATTCAGATGAATCTTTTTGTAACATGAAGGCGACTAATTACAGAATATCAGAAAATTGGTCCGAAGTGAAAAAAAAAATACTAAAGGGGTTGAAACAACCCCTGAATACTACCCTCTTGACTGCCGCGTA
>JAPYYV010006586.1:0-14172 GCA_030522625.1 Copidosoma aretas | reverse complement strand
CTGCACTGACTAAACTTGTTCTGTTTTGGTTCCACAGCTACCGATGATAGCCTGGCAATCAATTCAGGTTCCACTTCTGTGCCATTGTGATCAACTTGATTTTCAAAGAGAAAATATGAAATTCCGATAGATAATTCGCTGAAAATTTATGTATAAGAACAATCCAGGGGGTGTATAAGATGTTGCATAACAAAATAAATTTTATATAGATGGAGTAAATAATATTATTTAACATTGATGATTAAGTGAGCTTGCTTTGGTAGGATACTTAAAACTTCTTGAGCAGGAGCAGACTCTTGCATTGCTTCAAGACGAAACCGAGGAACTGCATCGGGTTTCATGATTTTCCTACATCCCATCATTTTCCACTCTCTGTAGTTTTGTAGGTCATATTGTAACTAAACATAATAATGTTACACGTTAAGTTCCATTCTGAATAATATAGTGTAGCAAATAAACAATTAGATGTGCTTCAATACTTACATCGAAGTGATCTTCGCAGCAATAACTGACTTTCATGATTTTTTTTTCAGGACACCCTACAGCTTCACACCATCGTTTTCGCTTTAAATGGTTGCTCGGAATGGTTGAAAAAATTTTAGAAGATGTTTTTGCTGTTGTATTATTACAACCAGGTACAGAACAGTACTCGTTCCAATTTAAATTAGAACCTTTTTCTTTCTCATTCATCGTCTGATTTTTACGGTTGGATTTAATGTCATTAAAACGTCAAAACCCATTAGCAGACGACGTAGCTAAGAGCCGATCATAATTGCAATTACTTCACTTTGGTAGGTACAAGCAGAAAAACAAACAAACCCACTCACATTCAGAAGTTCATACGTCATAATCACGTGATAGCGGTTTGCGAATTTTGTATGGAATTTAGATTTTTTATTATTAATTTAAAAAAGCAATAAAAAAACTGTCTGACACGTTCAATCAGGATATCATTTACTACCGAAGAAAAATTAATTTAGAAAACATGCAAGTTCTTAATTATACCTATTGTATGCAAAGTGAGTAAATACAATTCGATACACAAGTTTCTATCAGAGAGTAGGTAATTCTATGCAGATTTTATAGTAAATCAAGGACTAAATCACTTAGTTTTAGGTGCACTTGCCCTTGTGAGTACACCTCTTTACACAGGTGTAGGTTTACTACACTTCTGCAGCGTGTATTACCATCTCCTAGCCTAACCCTGCGTGCAGTGCTATCCCTTTACAATCTAAAGTAATAACGTATTACTTTTTCATTGTACTTTTATCATGAGTGTATTATAACTAGGGTTACTGGATCAGCCAGATGCGATTTTAGGTTTGTTCTCAAACGATCAAAAATCATCAAAAAACAAATTCTGATACCCAGAGATAGTTCTACACTTAGAAAGAAATGCTTCAGGATGTGTGTAATCGTTCCTTATACTTATCTGATCCTATAATATTTTTAATGAATATTTAACACCGACTTCAATAAGAAGATAAGAAAAAACTTATAACAAAAGAAATGAATGAGCAGATCAAATAATGATATCTTAATAATAGCATTAAAATCAGAAGTAAGCTAGTAAACTAATTGTATTATTTACATCATTGAGATTGGGTATGATAGTTTATAAAAAAACTGTTTTCCGAACGAAAAATTGACTTGCTTGCCTTATTCAAGAGTCTATTGCAGGTGTGAGTTAGTGATTTTTTTTAATTAGCATTGCAGCTATGTAATTTTTTTGACAAATAAACTTCTTTTTTATGTATGCTAATATTTTTTGAAGATAAAGAGTGAAAATCGTAAATTAGAAAAAAAAGGTTTTCTGAACCCCATGCATTTTCAAATTGAGTATGGATTTGAAAGGCGTGTAATGGTGGTACTTTCCCCATCATTTTTCTGTTCTTTTCGTTCGTTTTCTTCATTTATATATTATCATTGTTATAAATGTTATCAACGTGGTACAATACAATTTCTTATCGAAAATTATTGTTTTGTCAACTGTATGCTTCTTTTAGTTATGTTTGAACTTTAATTGTAATTCACGAGTAAAAAATGATAAAGGCTTATACGAGTCGTTAGGAAAACTGAAAAGTCTTGAGCAGTAGCTAGTTTTTTAATTATTTCTTTTTCTTTATGTCTTATAAGAATATCAGATCTACAACTATCTGTGAATGTTAGTGTAGTGCATAATTATATCCTGTATAATTTCCATCTTGTATTTTTTTTAAAGTACTTGTATGGCGAAAAAAAAATAGTCCAATAATTTCTGTAATATGACAATAAAATATATTATACTAAAGAAAATTATTACAATCTAATTTGTGTTCTATTCGAGGTCATCTTGGATCATGGAAGGTTATACTATATTTTGAAATCGATTATATTTATTTTCAATAAAGCTTTCCATGTATTGCAGAGGTGATGCAATTATTTTCAATTAATTTGGTATGTATTTTAAAAATACTAAAATAAGAAGCAAATTTTTGAGGTTGATTGAGTTCATGACGATGTGTATCATTTTTTACTCTCTACTCTATGTTCATTGTGTTATTGTATTGAAAATAATCTTATTTCTAACAGTTTGCAATTTAATGAAAAAATATAACAAATGAAAAAAGATAATTTTGTCAGTAACATGCTTGATTTAAGGTTATGTTTGATGTTCAAAGAAGTACTGTTAGTACACAAATGATAATTTTTGCGCAAGTAAGTCGTAAATAATAATTTTACATCTTTTGCAGTCTCATTGTGTTTCCTTTTTTACGTTGATTCTTTTTTTGCACAATTATGAGGTTTCAAGCCATTTTGGGAGGTTAGTTTAATTTCTGACACATTTATAAATAAATTTCCTGTATTTTATATGAACTGACCCTTACGTTTGATAAATAATTTTTCGTTCACCTATTTTAGTTGAAGAGATGTTACGTTTTAATAAAGGAAAAGTCGGAATTTCCTGCTTTTACTATTTTTCAGGTTGGATTACCATTATATTGTGTTGAACGATTATCAAAATTAGTATGTAGTTTAATGCACGACTTTTTATGTACTTACAGTAATTTTGCTATGTGAAATCTAACTATGTTGAACATTTTTGAACTTTCAACGGAATTTTACGGTTATTCGGAACTGTCTTAGTTGAGGACAGAAACTAACATTGTGAACTATAACTTTTTTTGTTCAACGAATTGACCAAATATCATTTTCTAAACAAAATTTATCGGTCTTGTCACTGTCACTTACGAGACATACGGTTTTGATGGTAAAAAAGTCAAGATTTCCCCGTCTTTAAGGTTAGGTTGACATTTACATGTTACATCATTATCTTAGAAGTAAGTATGTAGTATTATGCATGTCTTTAAATGAACATTTAAGAGTTTGGCAGTGTTCAATCTAATTGTGTTGAACATTTTCGTATGTTTTTGATGGAATTTTACGGTTAACAGTAAATTTTTCAGTTAAGGATAAGGTATGACGCTATGCTCTATAAGTTTTTGGTTTAATCGACTAACCTTCCTTCATTTCCTTAAAAAATGTATCGGTCTTGCCGCTTTCGTTCATGAAATATAAGGTTTTCATTAATAAAAAGTCGGAATTTACTGCTTTTAGCCATCTTTGAGGTTGGGTTGACATTTATGTGGTGGTTGATTATCCTTAAAAATGGTATGTAGTCTTATGCATGTCTCTTTGTTTACTTTGGCCTAGATTGTCGTGTTAAATACAATTATTTTTAACATTTTCCTATTTTTCTGACGGAATTCCGCGGTCTACCGTAATTTTTTTAGGTTATCTGAATGTAACACGTTGTTCTCTATAATTTTTCTCTATAACGCATTAACATGCCTTTTTTCCAAAAAAAAAACATCGGTTTAGCTATTTTCGTTTAAGAGATATTAGGTTTTGTACAAAAAAAAGTCGGAACTACCCACTGGGCGCCGCTGTAGTAAGTCTATTGCCAGCAGTGAGTCGAGTGCATTGGCAATGTCCAAGGCATCTCACAATAAAGTATTTTAATTTTTTTTCCAACAATCTATAGTGCCTACACCAAAGGATGTAAGGTATTCTTCGTTCTTAATATCAAAGCTTATAAATTACAGAGTATAGGAAAAGTATAGCAAAAAATTATAAAACCATCACGTGCTGGGTAATTTATAGAAAAATTTCAGAAATCAACAAAATTTTATATTCCAATACAAAATTATTGAGTAAAAAGTGCATATTACAGTAAATATGCGAGGCTATTGTGATATTTTATTATTTTGCAGTATCTTTTCGATCAGACAGTATATTCATAAATTGAAATTTGCTGTCATTACCTGAAAATAGCCCAATAATAATCTCCAATTCTTAAGTAATACCTTAATTTATGTCTTTCTTAATTACCTTGCGCCTTTTTCTCGCAAATAAAATTGTAATATATTATTATTACCTGCATTAAAATAATTTAAACTGGTGCACATTTAAAGGGGCTTTATTACAAACAAAATCTACAAATATTGAAAAACCAACCTTTATTCATGCATTTACTCTGATTTCAGACTACAATAAGTTTATAAAAAATTAAAGCTCCTTTTTTATTTCTACAAACAGAAGTACAGTACTGGCGCATCTAAAAAAGTAGAGGATTTGCACATGACATAAGAATTCGTGATAGTCACTATAAATAACGTTTCTTTAAACTATTTGTCTCTTTTAGACGAACAACAATGTAAAAAACATTTGTTAATATAAAACCTAAAATCCAAGCGCACGTACAATAGTGTTGAATATAAAACATAACCTTCAACTCCTTTATAAATTTATTTTATTTATGTTTTTTTTCTAGGTTTCTGACTATTTTTTGTAAATAAAATTGTTGATACCTGTTTATGGATTGATTTGACATTCACCAAGTACTGTTGCATTTTTTAAAATTATGATATTTTACCCATACCCTCGAAATTATCGAACAATCATCTTTAATTCGGTTTTTTTACATTCTTTTTGCTCTTTTTACATAAATGAAATTGTAAAACGTTATTTATAACTAGGTGATATCTGTAAATTATAAGTGCATGTAAAAGAGTGTCTTAGTTAATAGTTTTTTGTTAACATATAATTAGGACTTATCTCTAAGTTTCAGCCAATTTGTTGTAAATTAGATTGCAGAATCATATTAAATATTGTCTCTTACAATAGTTAAGTAATTCTTAAAATATTAGATTGACAATCTCCAATTTCCTTATTTCTTATCATTCACGTTAATTTTTAACAATAAAATTATGAAATATTATTTAAAACTAATGATTTATACTATATAGAAAAGTAGTATAGTTGAAATATGACCCTAACACATTTAATTGATAACCTTGAATAAGGTTTTTCAATTACTGTTTTTTTTAATTACCAAAAATAGGACTGTACAAGACCATTTATTGCTATATCAGAAAATTTTTAGGTACCTGTGAATTTTAAAGAGTGTTACAAATAAATTTTATCATTTTCACACTTGAATACATATTGTTGACAATATATGCTTTTTTTGTCGTTTTTCGTTAGCGAAACTGTAAAGAGGAATATTTCGCTGTTACCATGCACATCATTAATGTACTATTAAACCAAATGTTAACACAAAAATAGAATAACCGTATAAAGCTCTTCATTCTTTTCTTACTAAGCTCTGCCATAGAATAAAAAGTAATGGCTTTTTGATTACGTAAAGTTATTCATGATACATAAAAAATAAACAATACAATTTTAATTTTTTCCAAAGAAAGTTTTGTAGTAGTCAGGAAACCAAATGTTACAATTACATTGTCCTAAGATATTTTATGAACATATAAGTCCAAATACATTACTCTGGTAAAGATTTCTGTCTGTCTATGTGTATGCTTGTGTGTGTGTGTGTGTAAGTGCACGCGTGTGTGTGTGTGTGTTTCAATGTGTGAATGTGCAAGCTTGCATGCGTGTGTGCGTTTGTATGGATGTGTAATCGGAAGTAGCTTAGGATTCATGCAACATATTCTGAATAAACAAGGTTTTTTTTTTATTTTTTTATTCTTTTCGAAGCTGATGGAAAATATTCTGATTTGTATTAGTATTTTCTGTACGTCCATTTTATGGAAGTTTAATTTAGTTTATTTTAAAATCAATATCTCTACAATATTTGTTTTGGAGTAATTAATGTGAAATAATCTGTCTGATCATAAAAATTGTGACAAAACACCGTTTAGTGACGATAAGAAATTATTAAGGGTTGTGGGTGTCGTTAGAAGTACGAAAAAGTACACCTTAAATCGACGATATTTCAATTTTTGTCAATTGCTCTTCATCTAATATGCCTTTTCTTATTTAATGTCGCATACCTTTTACAATTTGAAAAACAAAATTTTTCAGTCATAAATTGGGTTTATTCTTTATTTTTATTCTACTTGTTCCAAAAAATCAATCGCATTTAAAATGTTACAATCGATGCTATTTTTTCAAATGGTGTAAATAAAAATATATAAAATTAAGTACGACTTTTTCAAACAAACTCACAATGATTTATAACAAGTTTAGACTATATACAATGTGCAAGAACATGCTCAATATAATATCAAAATTTAATTCAGCATAGTAAAAACCATTCAAAAAATATGTGAAATTTTTAATTATAAGTGCAACAATAAAGCTTTGACAATTGCTGGGAAAATAAAATTTACATAAAAACGATTTTCAAAACATCGGACTAATCGAAATTATTGCTACGTAGGTTTGTGGTCAATTTGGTGGAGGCAAAATAAGTAGAAAGTGAGGACTATTAACTTTTTTTTATTAGTTCTCAAGGTTGAGGGAATAGCCAAGGGTACTGCGGTAACTTGGAGGTACGTCCAGCTGTATCGCAAGTCCAAAATCTTTGTTTTAATCTCTACTTTTTGAGCTGACTTGAAAGTTTTACTTTTCCTCTTCCGTCTTAGTTTTTGATCACTTTCTGAGGTGGTAGGACCTGAACGGATTGGTATGCTATGTATATCGTACGCCACGCGTCCGAAGCACAGTAGTTCAAAACTGGATTTTTTTGGACAAAATAGCCTGCAGGTCGTAGCAATCCACATATTAAGACAAATTTTTAATTTAGCTGGAATGATTTACAACAAATCTATAGAGGCAAATTTTTAAGTTTGTTTTTTAAAAAAAAATCATACCTAACCGCAAAAATGGGAAACTAAGTTATCTTAAAAATTACGCTAATTTTATTAATCAGGTAATAATTTATTGGGGGAAATAAAGCACGAAAGACGTTAATCCTAGATATTTTTAGCTGCTGAATACGAATCCGTCATCAAAATATCTAAATGCAAAATGCTGGATCCAATATGTCTGACAAAAAATTGGAAACTTACAAAACTCATAAAAAAAGGGTTTTACAGGGATTTTTAAGGTTGCTGAATTCGAATCCGTCATCAAAACGTCTAAAATAAAAATGGCTGATCCAATATGGAACACATAAATTAAAAAAATTACGAAATTTTTGCTAAAAGCGTCTTGTCAGGGGTTTTTATTGTCGCTGAATACGAATCCATTATCAAAACGTCTAAATTCAAAATGGCTGATCCAATATGGCAGACGTAAATTAAAAAAATTACGAAAATTTCGAGAAAAGCGTCTTGTCGGGGGTTTTTATGGTCGCTGAATACGAATCCGTTATCAAAACGTCTTAGTTATAAAAGGCTAACTCAACATGGCGGACATTATTTTGAAAAATTACGAAATCGTAGTGAAATAGGTATTCTGCTAAAAATCTTTGTGATAAACAGATCCTAAGTAAGTCTAAACAAAATATACAAGCAAAATTTAATGAAGATCTTGGGACTATTGTAAACGTCGTCAGACAAAGCAGTGGAACATCAAATGATGGTAGCTCTGCGAAACGTCTTTTCACAAACTATGCTAAACTATCAAAAATTTCTGGCTTCGATGAGGATATATTAAAAAGACTGTACATAATTTTACAAGCATTAGCATCAGGAAGATTAATTGATGTCAGCAAGTTCAGAAAGTATGCTAAGGATATAGCAGATAAATTTGCTCAAAAATTTCCTTGATTTTACATGCCTTGATCATTGCACAAATTATTAATTCATGGAGCTGATATACTTGAGAAATTTGTGCTACCTATTGGTTGCTTATCAGAAGGACCACAAGAATCACTAAATAAAATAATAAAGAAAGCATGTTCTAAACATCCGCATAGAACTTTTCGTGAAAAGACTATGGAAGAACTTGTTTATCATCATCTACTGAAATCAGATCCCTACATAACTAGCTCAAGAATCATTAAAGTAATAAAAAGCGATCTCTTGCAAGAAGAAGCAAACAAACGATTATTGCAGACAGACAATAGAGAGTAAGATTTTTCCATCATAGATGAGCATTAAAATAAGCAGAAGGTCTTCTGTATTTAAGTAATATACTTTATGTTTATGTCATGATAAAAGATGTATGTTATTCACAGGAAGAATGTTAATTTATGTTAAACATTTAATCGAAATACGTGTATTATCTGGTCCATACATATCTACTTTTATAACAGATTTAGACTAGGCTACCTCTAAAACCACGGATAAGAATTTTTTACCAAGATGATTGTATTTTTTCTAATAGCGTTCAAAAAATTTTTGCAAAATTTTTGTAATTTTCTAAATTTTTGTCCTCCATGTTGGATAAGCCTTGCATGATTTAGATATTTTGATAACGGATTCGTATTTAGCGACCATAAGAACCCCCGACAAGACACTTTTTTCCAAATTTTCGTAATTTTTCAGATTTATGTCCGCCATATTGGATCAGCCATTTCAAATTAAGACGTTTTGATAACGGATTCGTATTCAGCGACCATAAAAACTCCCGACAAGACGCTCTTTGCAAAAATTTTGTAATTTTTTTAATTTATGTATGCCATATTAGATCAGCCATTTTGAGTTTAGACGTTTTGATGACTGATTCGTATTCAGCGACCTTAAAAACCCCTGTAACACACTTTTTTTATGATTTTTGTAATTTTTTAATTTTTTGTCTGCCATATTGGATCCTCCATTATAAATTTCGATATTTTGATAACGGATTCGTATTTAGCGGCTCAAAATACCTAAAAGTAACGTCTATCATGCCTTATTTTCCCCAAATAATTATTACCTCATCAATAAAAATTAGCATAATTTTTAAGATATCTCAGTTTCCCATTTTTAAAGTTAGGTGTGACTTTTAAAAAAAATAAATTTAATAATCTGCCTCAACAGATTGGTTGTACATAATTCCGGCGTCATTTAAAAAAAAAAAATTAGTCGCAATATGTTTATTTCTACGACCTGCAGGCTATTTTGTCCAAAAAAATCCAGTTTTGAACCCCTGTGCGAGGCCGCGACGACGTCGTCCTCGACAGCGATTTTCCTGTATGTTATGGATAGGTGATTAAGTAATGTCTGTGACCTGTTTTTTGTGTTGTATGCGTTTTTCAATATGCGAAGTGGTAGTCTTTTTCTGCGAATACTTTTTCCTATATTGTGGGCTTGGAATTATATTTTTAGAGTTACTTGTACATAATGCTCATTTTATGTGTAAATTGATTACGATATAGTTCATCAGACATATTTTTTTATATTTACAAGCTCTACCTTAAGCAAGAAAAGATTGCAATTTAGTTATTAGTGCATAATAAATTATTATTATTTATTACAAGTTAACATTAAATAATTATATTTCTTGAGAATTGTGTAGCAGTATGTATACTATTTTCATATTTATGTGTCTATTATTATACACAAAATAAGTATATGCATGAAGTTATGCAAGGAATACAAATTAAATCATTATCACGCTTGTCTATGGCTGAGGCGTTTCTGCGTCTGATTTACATTACGAGGTTTTTATTTGTTAGTATGTTTCAGAAATAATAGGTTTAATTGTAGTATCGTAAATTTTTTATTATTTTTTTTAGAATAACGTTGTTACATTTATTATTTTTTTTAATTTAGAATGTTGTTGTGAGGCTCCACTATGATCAAAAATTCAAATTCTTAATTGTTGTTTTCTGCTGTCAAGATGTTGGCTTCTGTTCAATGGATCCAATGGCCCTGTAATTATATGATTGATGGCCGACCTGTTGTACAGGTGTCAGATGTCCCTGCATTCGGATGACGATGGGCTTTCTCCTGTCCTATCATACCAAATATCAACACAAACAGAATCTAATTAAATTAAGCCCTCCAATATTTTCTTACTGAGCTGCGCTAAATAGTAAAGAGTGATGGTTTTTTACTACGTAAAATCAACCATGACACATAAAAAAACAAAAAATAAAAGTCCCTTCTTTCTAGAGGAAGTTTTGTAATAAACGGAAAATCAAATGTTAAGATGAGATTTTTTAAATTTTATTAAGATACTTAGGGAATATAAGAATCAAAAGACATTACTCCAGCTAACGCGTCTGTTTGTCAATGTGTCTCTGTGTATGTGTGTGTGTGTGTGTTTTGGTGTGTGCATGTGCGTGCTTGCGTGCGTGCGTTTGTGTGTGTACGTGTTTGCGGATGTGTAATCAGTTTCAACTGAGGATTTCTGCAACGGATTCTAAATAAACAGGCCTTTTTTTTGTTTTTGAAAATTTATTAATACCAATAAAAAGTATTTTAATTTGTATTACTATTTTTGTACGTCCATTTTATGGTTGTTTAAATTTTGTTCATTTAAAAAAAAGTTTATTTCTATTGAAATTGGTTTTGGAGTAATTTACGTGAAAAAATTTGTGCGATCATAAAAATTGATACAAAGAACCGTATAGCGATAAAAATAAGTTATTAATGCGTGTGGATGTGGTTGGAAGTACGAAAAAGTGTATATAGAATCACCAATACTTTAGTATTTGTTTATCGCTCTTAATCTAACAGGCTTTTTATGATTCCTTGTTTCATACCTATTATCACTTTCAGAACAAAGTTTTAAAGTCATTAGTTGTATTTATACTTTATTTTGATCTACCTAATTTTCAAAAATCGCTTGGCTTTAAAATATAAAAATTATATATTAAAAATTATATATTTATAAATATTCAAACGTTGCGAATAAAACTATTAAATTAGATACTATTTTCTAAACCAAGCCAATAATAAATAATAAAAACATCAGTCACGTTACAATTTGCTGGAATTCGATGTTTATATACTCATAATTAAATGTGCAATAATAAAGCTCCGACAACTGCTCGAAAAATCAAATTTACATAAAAATGATTTTTAAAATATCAGAGAAATCAAAACAGTTGTACTTTTTATTACTTGAGTTTGTGGTCCATTAACTTGGGGCAAAATAAGTATACAGTGATAACTAATAACTTCTTTTTATGAGTACTTAAGGCCGAGGGAATAGTCAAGGAACCCGCGGTAACTTGTAGGTACATCCGCATGTATTGCAAGTCCAGAATCTTCTTCTTAAACTCGACTTTTTGTCCCGACTCGAAAATTCTACTTTTGCTCTTTCTTCTTAGGCATTGATCACATTCTGAGGTGGTAGGACCCAAATGTATCGGTATGCTATGTATATCGTAGGCCACGCGTCCGAGGCCGCGGCGACATCGTCCTGGACAGTGATTTTCCTGTGTGTTATAAATAGGTGTTTTAGTAATGTTTGTGACCTTTTTTTTACGTTGTATGCTTTTTTCATTAAGAAGCTAAGAGGTACTCTTTATCTGCTGATCCTTGTTGGTTCTGTGGACGAGTTGCGCTGTTTTCGTAGTGTATACATTTTTTTCTGTTTATGCACACCCTCTTTTCTCTTTAAGTACATTCGCACCAAATTGTAAAAATATTTCATGCAGGTAGATTACATTAACATTTTTATATAATGTTTATTGTCTTATACGTATTTTCAATTCGTTCCTTTTTCCAATATTGTGGGTTTTGAATCTAATTTTCAGGGACACTTGTACATAATGCTTATTTTATGTGTAAAGAGATATACGATAAAGTTCATAAGACACCTTTTTTTAAATTTACACGCTCAATCTTAAGTAACAAACGATTATAATTTGGTTAGTATTACATCTACAATATTACTTAATTATTATAAGTAAACATTGAAGAATAAAATTTAAGTATTGTGTAGCAGTATATCTGCAATTTTTATATTTATGTATGTATCAAAATATACATGGTATGTACATGCATAAACTTATGCAAGGAATGCATCTTAAAGTTATTCTTACGCTTGTCGATAGCTGGGGCATTACTGCGTCTGGTCTATACGCTAGGTATTTGAAACAAACCTTTTTTAGCCTCGTTTTGCTTTTCTGCCTGAGCAGTGAAATCAGCAATTTTAACAGATTTGACAGACATGCATATATAGCACGAAAACAAGCGATATGCATATATATGTATACAGCTAGTAAGTATACGCAATGGGCGCCTATTTACACTTCTCTTTCTTCTCCCACCGTACAGACTTCTCCCCTACCCTTGCAGTCACGGCTCCCACCCGATCCCAGTACTGTTTCCAACTTTCGAATTAAGCGCCATGGTAGATGGCACCATCTCTATTTGTCATGAGACGCAACTACTAGAGATGCGCAGTGTCTAAAATAGGAACTACAACCTATCGTATTATCGAAATTCAAGTAAAAAGAGATAAAATGCGATAAAAATAATGATAACATCGGCACATAAGCGTGAAAGCAAAGCAGGTGTACTATTGGCACGTACCTTTGATGTAAAAAATATCTCTGTTGCAGTGAAACAGTTAATAGATTGTGATAAAAATTAGATAGTAAAGTTACCATTGCCCTTAGCCAGTCTTAATGTAGTCTTAATGACCTTACTAAACGCACGTCAGTCACAATATCTATCTAGATGACCATGGCCCGCTAAAAGGCACTGTAAACACAGCTAAATCGTATACAAGCAGAAGACAAAGATAGCTTGGTTAATGTGTCCCTAAATTTTATTGGCTATCCTGGCTAAGAAAAGTTCCAATGACCATTCATATCCAAACTTTTTTCTACTATTAAGAGCTTCTAGTGATGGTCACTAGGTGGGACACTTTTGCTTGGTCATCCAGATACGTAAGATCTATTCTGTCGTTTTAAAATACGTTATTCAAACACTCTTGCAACCCAAACGTTTATATTTTGCATCATCATACGTAAGTTCACACGTAAGGCTAAACGTAAGTTCTTACGTAAGACTATACATAAGAACTTATGCATGAACTGACGTTTGATTTTCGTCCGTATCCCCATCTAAAGTGTTTTACATCATAGTTTACGTTAACCTATGAAGTTTTTTTTCAAAGTCCGAGAAGTCTGCATCATTGTGATAGTACCACACTACTAAGAAACATAATAATATATGATAATCATTTGGCTGAGTAGGTATTTAGCGGACGGATTTATATACTACTGTGAGATTTATTACATATTAAAGTGATGGTAATTATGTGAACCTTACGTGTTATACAATTTTACAAATTAATGACTGTAATCATGATACTATGTTAGACTTTTTAAATAGCTCACAAGTCCCAGAAAAACCCTACTAACTCACAAATAATCTTTTTTTGGCGGTCTTTTCGATTTTTAAATAGTTAACATACGAGGTGTGTTCAAAAATTACCCGGAATTTGATAATTTCGCGGGACTGGAGAGTCCGATTGTCAAATTCTTTATCTTATTGTGTCGGTATACATGCCTCTAAGGTATGATAAAATTTTCAGCTATATTCACTGTTTACTTTGTCTGAGGCAGCCACTAGAGTTGGACGTGTTTTTCGAGCTCGGCGATTTTTGCTTCTTTAAACAATGGAAGAATTGATGAGTCAAAGAATTTGTATTAAATTTTGCGTAAAAAATGAAATAAAGTTTAACAAAGTAAGTTAACTGTTACAAAAAGCCTATGGTGAGTCTGCTATGAAAAAAACAAGTGTATACGAGTGGTATAAGCGTTTTCAAGATGGCCGCGAAGACGTTGAAGATGACGAACGCTCAGGTCGATCCAGCACGTCAATAATCGATGAAAATGTGAAAAAAGTGTAAAAAATGGTTATGAATGATCGCCGAATCACAATTAGAGTAGTTGCTGATGAAGGTGGCATATTAATTGGCTCATGTCATAACATTTTTTCAAATGTTTTGGGCATGAAACGAGTGGCAGCAAAATTCATTCCAAAACTGCTGAATTTC
>JAPYYV010006585.1:0-21567 GCA_030522625.1 Copidosoma aretas | reverse complement strand
GAATCTAGGAAGGTGGCCGAGGGGCGTGAAGGGGGGTAAAGAGGGGCATAGGGGGGAGAGTAACAAGTGACGATCGTGGAAAACACGTAAAAAATACAAGAATATGCCCGTGATTCAAGGGGGGTAAGAGGGCCGAGGGGGGAGAGGGGGGCGGAGAAAATATAGGTCCTTAGAATTATATATATATGTGTGTGTGTGTGTGTGTGTGTGTGTGTGTGTGTGTGTGTGTGTGTGTACACACGGAAAGACGCGTAGCGCAGGAGATACTCTTTCTTGTGTGTGTATACGTACTGGCTGATCAGTGCAACAGCTACTCGGATTTTGGAGCGCCCGGCACTCCATAAATAGAGGACAGTGGTACTCTATATCCATGGGTAACGCTAGTGCTGTCAGTAGGGATTTATGCATTTTTTTATTTATTTTATTACTAAATTAATGTATCCCATGTTGTAGTGTACCTGAAATACGTGAACGGCATAATATGTGTGTATTTTAATATACAGTCTACACAAATACATACATAGATAAGCATATATTGATACAGAATTTTACTTTTAATGACATACAAATGATTAACCGTATAATAAATACGTTTGATTGCCATTATCAGACTAATAAATCAACAAATCGTAAAATTATTTAAATTTATAATGATTGGTTACTTACTGGGTTGAATAATAAATAATAAAACAAGTAAAAACTTCTATTGATTTGATTTTTTAAATAATAAACTCTGCGCTTTGCAGAATATTATTATTTCCATACTTCATTAATACGTAACGAATAAAAAAAAAGTATTTTTCATTCATTTTAGTCATTACAACTGGCATTAAGTTAGCCCATTTTTCTGCTATTTACGCACTCGTATTTACATATGTAAGTAAATATAACACCCAAGAACGTCGCAAAAATCATGATGTGACGAGGCCATGCATGAAATTTATGAGTGTATTGACAGAGCCTACAATAATTCAGGGGTATAATGTATAATTTACCTACTCTGAAACAGCGTTTGTAATTCTGGGTACTTGTTTCACTGAAACTGACCCATTTTGCGATAAATTATGTGCAGAAAAAACGTGAAAGAAAAAAAGTACACAGCGTTCTATTCTTCTGGACAGCTTACCTTCGTCACGATTGAATAAATGATGCTCTCGACGTTAGTGTACAGTTTTTGCGATTGTAGCGTGTCATCAGCCCAAAAATGGAGCAGTATACGCCCTATTTAAGGGATTCCTGGCACGCGCGTGATTAGTGCATCTACTATCCCAGGGAGGGCACCTTCTGTGCTACTCGTCTCTCCATGTAAGTATGTACATTTAACGCAACACCCCCTTTTTACTCTTATTAGAAATTTTTATTTGAAATCACGATGGTGGAGGCTCTTCTTACTAAAGAAGAACTACTTGACTAGATGCATGATAACGTAGACATTTAGATCCTTGAATGCTCGCCTACCCTTGACAACAATGTTTTTACGCTTACTTATTGTACAAAAAAGAGGGTCTAACTAATTTTGTTCAATTTCAGTGCTCGCAGACTATGCTGGCTGGTATCGTCTTTCGCCATCACATTGTCTAGACCGGAGATATTTTGTGTACGAATACTTCCAATATATGACTTTTACATAGCCGGCATCTACTGTACTCTCAAACACACATTTGCGTCCATTTTGCTTTACCAAGATTGTCATTTTTTACATATTGAAATGTATGCTGGCTAACGTTTGATCGTACAATGCGGGTTTTAGCGGTGAAAAAAATACTTTTGCAGAGCCTCTTGCCTTAGGGCATGTTGAAGTGGTAGCTGTAATTTGATTTTGTAAGTCTTGACTGAATTTTTAGCAGCATTATTTGAAGCAGAATGACGCGTTGCTGTCCAACAATGCTAACTATTGTTCTACTTTAGAATACATTGGAACTCTTCTGATATTATGACGGGTCCCTTGTCGGACACAACAACCACAAGCAACCCCTGTACACTAGAGTACTTCTTTACCACCTTGATTGTGATACCAGCCGAACGGTTTTGCATCTCTTAAATATCTACACACTTTAAATAGGCACCTGTGATAACGATGTAACTGTCTTTACTGATCGGACCGAAAAAATCAACATAAATGCGCTGGCTAGGTGTGTCAGGCTATTTCTTAATATGCAGTAGCGCACGAGATAGATTATTATTATTATAGTTTAAGCAGAGGTCCTACGATAGGACCACGTTTTTCATGGTTTTGTCTATTTTCAGCCCCAACTAATTGCTCTAGCCATCGCTTTTACTGTAACAATCTCCATGTAAGCGTTATGGAACGTAAATTCGAAGACGGCTTAAATTTTCGACATACGCTATTAAAGAAAAAATTTTCTTTGCTGAACATTTTTGCTTGGTTATAAAAAGATTACCCACTGTCTCGCATAGTTGGATTAATGGTATTTGCATCTGTTATATATGCGGATCCCTATGATATCTATACTCAAAATACTAAGTTTATGTCGATACGAAGTCCCTCACTTTCCCGTGACTTGGATATTATTTGGAGAGTAAGAATGTCAGTTTTTTTGCATCAGAGTTTTTCCTCATTCTGTGTCCCAAAGCTCTTATACAAGTTGCAATAAATGTTTTTTATAATAGCATAAGTCATCTAATTCAATGATTTCGCACTGTGAATTCCATCTTATTCAAAAAACAGTTTCCGTAAAAAACCGAAAAAATACTTAATTTTATTTCTTTTGAATTTATTATGCTCTGAAGGACAATAATTTTAGTTTAATTGCCGCCTCTACGATTTGTTGACTTTCTACTAAATTTATATGATTAGATCTGTTACTTAATAAAGCATTCTGTGAAAATTTCTTGTTGGTATAAAATTTGAACGGATACCATGTTAAAAACAAGTACAATGATTCTTCAACGTTTAGTATAGCATCTAACATCTCTTTATAACCATCTTTTGACACCTATTTATATCCTTTTAATGTCTTTTCTATATGAATACTCTCTTGATGTATAAATAAGTTTATACGAACATTTCTTTAAAATGAATTTTCTACAAATATCAATTATGTCATTTTTCCAGAATTACTCGACTGTATTTATAAGATAGTCTCCTTATATGTCTACGTGTATCATCGATGAACATTAAGCGTAGTAATAGGTGCTGTACTTCATACAAAGACGTAGGTCACATTAAAAAAGACCTACGATCTCTCTTGAAAAATCTCAAACGCAAGTTCCCTTTATGCTAAGCAAATGCTAAAATTTGTGAGGATCACAGACATTACAATGATCAGAGTCATAATCATGTGGAATCAGACGGTTAAAGAAGAAATATAAGTAGCAGTACAAAAAATTTAAAAGAGGTTTCTGATCCTGATTCTATCTCTATCCTCTTAGCTGGAGCTAATTTGGTTTGTTTCTCGAAGTTGACAGAATAAGAAATGATGTTTGACGCAATCAAAGACGAGTTTCAAAGTTTATGTAGAAAGAATCCTCCAAGGTTAAGTATCTTGACACTTGCTTCACAGTCATGGTCAGTACAAGAAATTGCGAAAGAATTGAGATCCGGTCGGCAACTGGCCCGAAAATCTAAGAAACTCAAGAAATTAGCGGGCATTTTACGAATGCCTTCGGTAGACATTGGTCAAAAACTTCCATAAAACAGTTACAATAGTAGTAAATATATATATTAGTGAATACAACAGCAAAAATATCGTCTAAACAAAAGATATTTTCACACTGAAAACCGATAAAGGTCATAATTTAATGGAAAAATGACTTATGATTATTGATTTAAGAGAGCTTTTTTTAGTATATTGATAACAAAGCGCAAATTTTTATATAAGTTTCAGTAAATTTTCTTAACTCTGTCCAAAAGATTATCGATTGGCAAGCGGAAGTAATACACATTCTGTTTGTATTTGCACGATCCACCAGATCTGCAATTTAATCTTAGATGCTCCCTACATAAAATAATGTTTGTGAATCATAGATGAATATTATCGATTATAAAGGCTGTCCTCCAAAAATTAGTACAAAGCCTCTTCTGAAAAGTTCCACTTAAATATATGCAATAAATAATTGGAAATCTAGTCTATTTTTCAATTTCCTCAAGAACTGTTGGAAGAGCGAGATATTTTCAATTTACAATTTACTGCATGCACAGGAACTGATCGTTCAACCTTACTGGGACAAATATTACCTAGAACAATTTAAAGGAGTCAGGCTCGAATCAGATCAACAAGAAGAATCAGGAACTATATTTTTCCAAAGACAGGGGGAAATGAATTTGATATTATTCTTGAAAACAGCATGCTATACGATCTATTTAAAAACGTTTTAGGTAATAAAGATACATATAAAATTGATAAGAATACAAAGAAGAATCTATCAATAACCAAAAAATACGTAATAACGGGCCAGGGGCTTCATTTATTTACAACTTTACTTCAATTAAGTATATTTATTTAAAACAGTAAAAGATGTAAAAAAAGGGGTAGCCATAAAGCAGAGAAAACTTAAGTTTATTTATAGTCGATATAGATGATGAGTAGATTTGAAAGAATACAGGAGATGTAACAGTAGGCAAAATCAGAATCCACTGCTATAACCTTACGGATGACATTATACTACGCATGTAGTATTCTTGAAATAGTAGACAAATGCTGAACGACTTAGATACGTATGGTACACATAAAAGACTGTAAAAAAACGTCTAAACGAATATCCTCATCATTTGGAATGTAGATAGGATAGAAACAGATCTATTAATTTAAAGGCGATGTATTAGAAGTTCTTGACAAGTATATGGACCAAGAAGTATAGTTCTCAATAAAAAAAACTATTTAAGTTACAAAGAAAAAACGACGAGTAAGATGCAAAGGACAGTCAACGTAGTAAAGGCCTTAAGCACAAGAGCTGAAGAAAACGGTTAGAATTATTATTTTTTTCTTATAGGTTACATGATAAAACTATATTGCTCATACGAAGCGGCAACTTGCGTAAAAAAACCGAAGTAGTTAGTAGAGAATATAAAAGACATATTTACAAGTGAGATGTTAGGTGTTTATGCTTGGATTTAAGGAAACGTATGGAAAATAGAGGCAGGAATGATAGGTATCGGAATAGACATGAGTTAAAATCCGAAAGATTGTATTCCCCCGTTTGAAAATAGATAAGAGTAAGTGGTCTCACGTATACTTGGTGATAAAATTAAGGAACATCACTAATAAAAATTAAAGAAAATTTACTTGATAAGTTAACGTAGTATATAAAAAAGTAGAGGATGGGGACACAATAGTACACGATACAAAGAATGCCCATCCCACATATTAGGAAAAGAATTGATGTAAAGAAAATTATAAACTTTAGCGACACATCTAAATAGCATTTGAAAAAGCAGTATCAAATCACTAATGTTGTAAATGGTGTAAAGGACTCTCGTTCAAAGGCAGATTAGCATGGCCACACCACTGCATACGATAAGTCAGTATCAGATGATGTCGAAGCATTATTTAAGAATGAAGTTTCACGAAGTAGTCTGCTGCGAAAGCCTTCGGACAGCATTTTAATTCCTGAAAAATTAAATACCTAGGGCAGACACACTTTACTACAACAATAACCTTATTGTATACTAAAACAAAGCATGATAAGATCTGTCGACATCTTAAGACCAGATTTGACAAGGCACCATCCGTTCCCGTTCCTAAAAAATTATAGCTTTGCATTAGTAAAAAAGAATATCTTACTTATTAAAAAATACTTCCTTGTCAGAACTGTGTACTCACTTATTTATAAAACAAAATAATGTATCTTACTCTGACGATCACTGTGGTTTTGGTTACAAGCCAAAATGTTAAGTGTATGCCACCATTGTATTACATCTTCATATAATATTGTACTTCTGCTCCTTTCCTACATGTAGATAGATATATAGGGATTGTTTAAATGTTAACTTTTGTATTCTGAGTCTACAGATTGTATTACGATCAAATTGAACAGTATTTATTATTATCTGTTAGCGAAATTTTTTGATATTTTATGCCAAAATTTGTTATGAAAGAATATTTAGATTTATAATGCCTAATAAACAGTTAATATACATGGTATGGATTTTTTAGCCTAAACATACGATAATTACAAAGTTTGTTCCAATACAATTAAAAAAATTTAGGTAACGAAATGTATAAGACTTACGTTAAAAAAGAATTATCGTATAAAGAAAACTAATAGAAATATTTATATAGAATTTTTATCTAACATTGTGATTTCCAGCTCTTATTATTTTAGTAAATTCTTACATGTAATAAGTAATGAGTACTTTCAAAAACTTTCAGACATTTATGGAAAAAGATTTTAAAAAGTTATTAACTAAATCTGTCATTTTAAAAATATGAAATCTTCCTGACTTATATTAACAAAAGCCCTAACGAATACCTTCTACTCTTTAACTACTAAAAGATAAGTTTTTTATTAACACATACGATTTATTTTTAAGTTTACATATTTCAATTTATTACTCTATGAATACGATCTCGTAATCAACGACACAAATAACATAGTATGCGCTATTTTTATCGGAAGCGAGCTTTTTTTGAAACTGGAACTTGAGTTGAGAAAAAACTATACTACTACACCCTTATCAAGAGAAGCAACTATTAGTTTATTAAATAAATCGATTTACGACTACAAAAGCTTAATTTTTTACCTATCCTTAGAAAAGAGCACTTGAATGATGTTTCTGAGAAAAGCATTTTAATTCTCTAAGTATATGAATTAAATATTTACAAAGGTTACTAAAAAAAATTATAAACATCATTTTTGTAAACCAAGTGTGACCAAGACAGACGTTTTTTCATGATTTTGATAAAGAAAACGCATTACCGCCGAATTCGTGACTGCCATTTTGAATTTCATAAGAACCAAAAAAATTTTTACGTACGGCTCCCCACAGCATAATCCAAGACCTTTTATTTCAGATTTCTTAGACCTCTATCCGATAAACACAGCAAGGTTTAAAATCGTTCAGATAAAAAACAGTGTGAGGAAGGCGCCTGAGGCTGCCATTTTAAATTTTATAGCAAAAATGAATTTCTTACATAAAGCTGTCCTAAGCAGAATCTTAGACATTCATTTAAGACTTGATAAACCTATACTCTATTACATGTCATACGGAAAAGGTCCAAGCGTCGGGGACTCGTACATGATGCAGTCAAAAATAGCAGCTAAAGGAAGGGAAGTAGGAATTTCGGGCCTGCTCCTACAAAAGTAGTTAGCATGAGACCTCCACTATAAAATACCAACCACGTGTAATACTTTTACCACTTATACTGATGCTACGTTTACTACTACTTCTACTACTACTGCTACTATTGCAACTACTAATACTACTTTTACTACCTACTACTACTACTACTACTACTACTACTACTACTACTACTACTACTACTACTACTACTACTACTACTACTACTACTACTACTACTACTACTACTACCTTACTACAACTAGTACCACTAATACTTGTATTACGACTACAACTACTACTACTGCTACAACTACTACTCCTACTACATGGGTTTTATACTGCTGCAGCTTCTCGACGTTACTTAAACGTGAGTCACGCACAATAATCGCCGATAATAAGTCTTTAATCTCAAGCCAATCGCAAAATTGACCCGAGAAATCAGGCACGGACTCCGCAGGCATACTTCTTGATGGAGCTGTTGTTGCGGGGACATGATCTTGACGTGGTGGGGCAGGAAGTTTCTGCAACTCCTCAGCCATAGACGAGGCTGAGTCAAGATATGCTTCCTCTGCTTAAACGTATGCGTCGGAGGTGGAATTGCCAATCTTTTATTTTCTATCTTCCGTTGAATCCAGAATTGTGAGGTTATTTTTTCGAAAATCCTTTCAATTGCTTCTTAGCTGACTGACTCGACTTTAAACGATAGCCCTGTTAATTTTGTCCCTGCCAAGTTTCTTGAGGTTAGTAAGAGCATTGTAAATCCTCAAGTCCAACTCCTGCTGGCGCTTAAAGAGTGCTTTCAGCTCCTTAAATATGATGCTGCAGTGTAGCGTGTAGAAAAATGTAAAGGTCTGCCCGCCTTGACGAATCAAGGGACGAGAGAAACAAACAAGGAGCTCTACTCGTCGCAGGAACACGCAGGAGATTGTAAGTCTCCTACGCGACTAACTGCATTAAGAGGTCGTAAATCTCTTAGCACGAAATAATTAGCACACGTTACCAACACACTGAAAGGTTGTAAGCCTTTCAGCGTGACAATACTACACTAGCAACACTAAACACGTAAAATGTACTCATCCCGAACCTGGGACACCGATCCGGCTCGAAGGACCAAATGCTAATTATCGAGCAGACTGTATGATGAGAGAAAAGGAGAGCGGCACCGGATAAGCACAAAGGTCATGGTTATTCCTGGGTAAGATAAGATCCTCAGATCCCAAAGGAAACGAGGAACGTACCAAAGAAAAAACTCTGACATTGACATGACTAAAACTTTATCGACAAAAATAGAGCGGTTGCGAGAGAGCGACTATCTCTCTCGGCTGCGTGAGTCTGCTCGTGAGCGCCGACGTGTGGCTCGAGAGCATGCGGTAGCTAGACTGACTATATATGCGGGCTACTTCGCAGGGCAGCAACAAATTGAGGAATATGTAATTGTATGTATGTGTTTATAAGTTCTTACATTAGAAGTCAAAGAGAAAGCAGAAATAAACTTATTCTTTGTACAGCAAGGTATTATTCGAGAATATTTGAGAAGCTATAAGAGTCTTTCTCGCTCGGCAAGTCTTTGGCTTTGAAGGCATAATAATAATAACACTGACACTTTGAGCACTAAATTCTTAGAATTTAAGTGAAGGAAGTAAATGTTAAAGCGATAAGAATGAAATTAGAATAACATGAAAATATGAACATTAAAGCTAGTTTAATCCCAAACACACAGTATCTGCAGCAAATGGACACATTGCTATGGATTTCCTCCAACATGTTTATATCATCTCAACCGAATCAAAAAAAATTGTGATCAATGCCAATGTAACAGAGAAAAAATTGCAAAATTTTACTTGAAAGTAAGCTGAGAGTTTTTCTTCATTATACGTGCTGTAATGATTATTTCAGCTCTTTTTGTAGCATCTTTTTAAGTTCAGCATCCACAGCAGCAGCAGCATCAGCAGGCAACAAAATACCACAAATTTTAATGATAAGTTAATACAAAATTGTTTAAGAATATCGTTACGAATAAGCAAATTCAATGTAACCGATAGGAAATTGAATTGGCTATGGCAAGTGTATTTAATATCGTGTCTTAGAATATTTATAACTTTTAAAGTTTTAAATTGTCTTGAGCTTGAAATATGTAATTTGTCCAAATGTATCTATTAACATTTGAAAATAAATAAAAGTACTTTATTTACATACTATCAAACTCAATCCTTGTATATAATTATTGCATTGATCTCATACTAGGTAGTGGAAAGTGACTGATTATTGCACAAAATAATAATTCAAGAATGTGATCAATGATCGATAAACACTTATCTCTTGGAAGTGTAAAAATGTTTCTCATTGTACTACTCATGCATTCATTAAAAATAATTCTTTTAAACTTAGTGATGTTTATTTCACACAACAATTGGTCGATAATGTCTCTTGTATTGTTTATGTTGTGGTATATGTATCGAACGATTGTATTGAATACACTCTAAACACTTATTATATGTCCTTTACAGTATACTAGATTCCCATCCATTTCATTAAAGAGTTCTTTTAATATTTTTACATTTTTTTGTTTAAGCACAACACTAGCTTCACAAGCACCATAACTTTAACTTAATGTTTTTATTTAACGACTCCTTTACCAAATCAGTAGATCATAAATTTTCAAGTATATGCTGACCGGCGAATTTCCTCATCCCTTAAGTCTTTCGCTCGACCAAGAAAAAAATTTTCGATTGACGTGAGCCAATCGTTGAAGTCATCTCAGTCATATGAGTAGCAAAACTTTACGCCTGGTAAATCTTGAGAAATGAGTCAAATAAACAGGTAATAGTTGTAGGATGCTGAGAGAGTACCCTATGAGGCTAGAATCCAATAAGCACTTTTTAAATAGACACTTGAATACACGGTAAGTTATAGCAGCAACTTGTAACTTTATCATAATAGTATGCGGAAATTAAAAATTGGTATAATAAAGGAGCTAATGTAAGTACGCTCGCTGTAAGAGTTAGCATGGTTGTGAACAATACGTTTGGTTTCTTGATTCACTTGGCTGACCTCGTCTTAGTCGCTTATAGTCCAATTATATTTATTATTTGAGTCGAACATACAAGAAGTCATATTTTGCCTATACTAGCAGCGTTTAATGTGTCATTAGAGACAAGTGCGAGTGATAACGATGTTGAGCTTCAATCACCATTTGCTGTACAGCGTTTTTATCTTGAGCGAAAAAAGATATCATATTTACCTATACTTTGATTTTTACTTAAAAGTTATTGCAATTAAGCGTTTCGAACTAACATTGGAACACTACTAACTTTATGCGGAAAAGTATGCTGGAAATTTCAATTAGGCCAACAATGGCAGAAGTAAATGATGATAAAAATAGTTTGTTTACTGAATTCAGGACTTGCATGTCTCATAATAAAGCAAAGAATATTGCGTTTTACAATAATAATATCAGTAATATATTAGGCTGTAACAGACGCACTGCAAAGTCTTATCTTGCACACTATTTGGCGGTAGTAGTTTTTTTACCGGCTCCGTATGAAAATAATTTAATTTACTCGCTTGTCACTAATTGCGCTCTTCTAATGCTTAGCTTTTTGATAAAGGTATTTCAAAAGATTAAGAATCACGCTTAACACAACAGCCAAAAAGTTTAATTGTAATTGTTGGCTTGACTTAAAAATGCCAAGTTTTCAGAAATAAGATGAGGATAGGTTCGCTTAGCCCTAAAGAGTAGAATTAAAAACGCAGTTTAAAAAAAACATCGTTTTAGTTATCAGGTATTTTAAACGTGGCAATATTTTCTATTCTCTATAAATTACAATTTTCATCTATTTTCATCAGTGATATTTTGAATTGTATTTTTCTCGGACTGTAGGTTACTTCTTGACAATTGTGTGAGAGGATATCAAAGATAGCAATAATTACTGTATAGAATAAAAAACTATTATAATTTAAAACCTTGGTATGAATTAAAGAGTAATGTAAATTTTATGTAGCATGTGGGTAGAAAGTTCCGCCAGAACTTTAGTGATAGAATAAGATGACATGCATTACTGGCACTAATAATATTAAAATCACAGACTTCGTCCAATATTAAATTTTTTTTACACTATATGTGCAGAAAATTGTTAACGCCTGTCCATCGATCCTAGCATATGACGAGTTCTAATCTCTGCGTATGCATCTTTACATTAAGAATGTTAACAGAATTTTAGAATCACTTTAAAATAGACGTCAAAATAAAATTATACTTAGATTAATAATCTCAGCTGGCCCAGAAAACGTTTACATTTTTCTGTAGTGTACAGGAAAATAATGTCGCAAAGACCCTGATGAAGACATTAGAAAAAAAGGCTTTTCCGACCAGAAAAAGGATCAAGACTTATAGGCTGGTTATTGAAGCCTTTATTATTAACTCGATACTTGAAACGAATTTTTTTCAAACTTTAACAATTTTAGCGTATAGCAAGTTGTATTCTACGTATATTTATCGTTTTGATTAGCAGACAATAAAATACGAAATTTCATTACATACAATATCAAAAAAAGTCAAAGTAATTTTTAAACTTGCCTTAGCTGAACAAAGCAGTTACTTTTATACAGCATGTTCGTATGAAGTTTTGCCGAGACATTGTTGGCGACTTTATCTTACGAACCGTCGCAACAAAAAAGATCGATTTTAAAGGCCTGGTCAAAACAGCTATACTTTTTTTATTTTTACGTATAACAATTTTTAACGAATTTTGTTGATACTTATTAATAAAAAATAAAACATATCATACATTACTGGAGATATCAAAAATAAACTTGATTTACATTTAATACTACGACTTACAAAAAATCTGTTTTATTGTTGTCTTGACAATTTAGGTATCTCCAATTAAGCATTCGAGCAAAGATTGTCACTCGGATCTTAAAAGGGGCATTAGATAGCGTGAGCTTAAAAAAGAAGATCCACGTTCTAGGCTTAGGCACAATCACTATTGCGTCTAACTTACCACGTACAGTGATATTTATCGTACCTTCCTATATTCAGGAAAAATAAGTTGTATCCTGTACATACTTATCTTTTGGATAAAAAATTCTAGCTGAATCATTGATCGTATCTTGATTAATTCGTAAACTTAAAGATCCACGTATGAGTAAGTGCAACCGTACATGTATATGTATATACTAGTGAGGCTCTGGAACCTGCATATTGGCGTGCCTGCCCCCACGCCGGATTATATTTTTAGAAAATGAGTAGTAGGAAATTTCTATTTTAATCATATGAAGAATTTTTATTACGCTTCTCTCGATTGACTTTGGACATCTTTGGAAGAAAAGGTTTTATTTTTGTAGTGTGGGAGGCCGGATGGTCTAATTTTGTACTACTCCACAAATATATGTATGCATGTATGTATGCGAGTATACATGTATGTATGATCTATGCAATTTTAGATTTGTCATAAAAGTTTCTCACCTGCCTCCTAAGATTCCTGTCAACTCGCCTGGCCTCACAAGTCCTCTTACTGCAAATAAAATAACAGTTTGTTAGCATGTGTTTATTTCTCTTTTATAGATTATGGTAAAGCTGCTTTTAAAATACTTCATTTTTTTGCGTTGATGTAAATCATTCATTATAGTGGATTTATGTAAGTAAATGTATGACATAAACACACTTTGACTGCCGAAACAGAAAGTGGCTAAACGCTTTTTACTATCTAAAGCTGATTTTATATCTTGCTTTTGTTACGTATCAAAGCTCCTTATAACACCCCAATATTATCTGTATTTTACAATAAAAAATATGCACATACACTTAAACTCCATACACTAAAAATATAAGCAAGGAAGAAAGCAAGTAACTTCATCTTCAAGGCTACATTAAAATTTCTTTGTACTAAAACCTTATACTACCTAAAATTTTAGTGCAAGAATTAGGACTAAGATGAATAATAATTTTCCCACTATTGGTCACTACTTAAATACTTTTATGCTTACGTGATGGCAAGTTTACAATATATGTATTGTAAACCCACGATAATATGCTGTTACAAAATCTAGGAACATGTTATTGCGGGGCAGACTTAGCAGACTCACAAATGCATATACTGCGAGTGGTTGTATATTTTAGCCTATTTTAAACTATTGTTCTTCCTTTCTTTTGCTATACCTTTAAATGATTGACGCTTTATAATATGGTTAAAATGGAATCGGAAAATGTAAGGTACAATCGTAACTTTACTTTTTGCCTTATTATATTCTCATTTTTACAGGTACAGTACCTGCTTGACCGCAAGCTTGAATCACTTCTAAATATCTTTCTACTGAAGAATTCATAGATATAAGTAAATCTAGATGACTATCGTTGATGTAAGATAACCTTCGTACCCGATAAAGTTTACAATATTGAAAAATAATTTTGAATACACTGTCAATTAAAAACTTGGCATTATTTACATCTTGAATGTAACACAGTTCTAGTCGAGCTTCAGGCATTTTTGTTAGTTACTCAAACAGTTTAGCTTATAAGGTAGTCGTAGGTGCCCTTTAGGAGTATATTATTATGATATAACTATTAGTTATCCGTTGGAGGAAAGGTGGAGAAATTCAATACGCAAGTGTATTTGTCTATTTATTGTTTATCATTTTTTTAGTGAAGATTCGCTAGCTATTTGGGCCATCCTCATCAGTCTACTAACAAGATAATTGCACACTTTAAGAGATTTGTAATATACATACACACTTATATAAAAAGAATGCAATACAATTGTTTTCTAATAAGTATAGGCAAGTCACTTAGTACATATTAAACGAATACATTTATAGAATTTGTGAGAGAGTAAACTCACGCGTCAAAGACAAATATTAGAGTGATCGTTGTTGATACCGACGTTGGCTCTTGTATTAGCAAATAATAGTAGGAAACGAAACAATTTAGGTGTATTGAGCTCGAATCAGGACTTAAAACTTTCTTAATAATAGAAAATTTGATCTGTTCAGTAAAAATATATCTTCTTTCTTGTTACTATTACTCTTGTCTAATTTCATGCGTATCATTTCTGACAAAAGTCATGTATTATAAATAAGTTTTCTATCTTAAATTTAAATATTGGTCTAATCGATTTTGTGACCGTATTATAGTTAATATAAATAAACGACGGCATCTGCATACGTATTTTTACGGTGTTCATCAATACAGACCTCCGTGGCTCGTTTTGTCTTGCCTACGTATAACGCTAGGCAATTTTTAACATGAAACTTGTAGAAAAACTTTTATTTTCCTTTCTTTGTTATACCTTTTTTAAGCAGATAACACTATTCAATTTTTTATTCAGCAGAGGGTAAGTGAAAATATAATTAGGTCTAAACATAGTTATCAATTTTTTTTTAATTTTTTTTATGAAGGGAATACTGATCTCGCGAAATAAATGAGTATCTATTCTATTTTTAGGGTGAGTTCCATGTATTTTTTTCATTCTTGCTTTCATTCTCCCGAAAAATCATTATTAATTTGTAAGTTAGAATATAGTTTTAAAATGTTTGATGAGGCTGACGCACAGTCAGCGATTCTTACGAAAAAACATGCAGATAAAATTAATGTACACTATGTATACAATTTTCCACCTCGCCTCCAACGAATCACTGATTTTACTTTATTATTCATATAATAAAATCGGAAGGCGCTGATCTACATCTGAATTTAATAGCCTATAGACATTGAAACAAAGCCATATCACTAAGGGGATGCTACATAGGACAAATCTTACAGTATTTACGGGTTTTCTGACCGGGTACGAAACATTTAACTGATAGCAAAGATAGAGATAGATGATACGATAACATAATAGTGATAGCTGATTTTTAAACATATGCTTGTAAATGCAAGTTTAGGAATGGATAGAAAATATTAAGGTACATTAATGAGCTTATCTGCCATAACAAAAAGCTTAACATTTGATCGCAAGAATTTTTGAGGTAGATGATTAGAAATTCCACAACCCATGGGAGGAACTCGCGAGTTATCCGACATGAATCATAAGTCAGATGAAGTAATCATGTAAGATGATTCTTATGGATATCACTAGACCTTAGGATAAAAAATAATTCTGATACAGTGATAAAAAGATAAGTACATAGGCATTAGTACTAACATTAACCCTTTAATACATACCCTTTTAATGACATAAGAAAATATTTACTAATTAAAAGAAATGTTTGAGAAATAACCAAGTAAAAATACGGTCTAAGAAAATTTTTTCATGGTGTTGAGACAAGATAATTGATGCGTTCATGAAGTCTTTAGATTCATACATTGTCTAATTTTGATAAACTATGCTTAAAATGGTACCTTGATAACTGATGAAATAGTGTAAACATGTTTGTTAAGGACACACATAAAGTGCAATATTTGTACTCTCTTGCCGTTTTTATCTGAGTAAGGCCTGTACTCTTTTTAGTGGACTTCATCGATCTTCGAATTCTTGCAAAGCTTCTGATAAATGCTCTCAATACATACGTATTGTTAGATTTTAAACTTATTTACGGCGTATTAAATTATGATATGTACTTGCAATAATTTTGCATTTCACTTAATATCTTAAGAGGACGTGGGAAGGTAACATTTAACCTCTAAAAAGTGACTTCTCTGTTTCCAAGTTGTCTCCTTTTCTACTGAATTAAATCACATAAAACCTCAGGCATCGCCTCTGAATTAGATGACTGAGGGCTCGCATTTCTTAGAATCGAGAAAAATACTCAAAAATGAAATTATTTTCAGTTTTTCTTGTGACAAGGCAACTGTAAGTTAGAATTTGGTATTGTTTGTAAAAAATTATTAAATGTGGCTAAAAAATGAGTTTAGCGCCCTCGGTCGAGACCATTGTAATATGTTTTATGTATTTACGCTCAATCTTATTCAATTATTTTTTACAAAAGATTGAGCGGATGATAGCAATATAATTATTTTCTGAAACCACCAAAATGTAATACGTGTCGGTAAGGCTAGGTCGTACAATATATTCATATACTACTATATATATATGCTATGATATGTAGACAACACCTTTGTTATGAAGCTGTCTGCCGTACCTACTAGTCGGTGTGCAGTTTCAATTGCAGTGTTTATTTATCATCACATTATTCTTTGCGATGGTCCTCGTTTTTATAGTTATTGTCATTGCACAGAAGCAGCATTGTAAACGTTCAAGTAGAGCGCACCAAATTTAGGATATGGTCAATGTGGAGGTTGACAAAACTTAATTGTCTATATTCCCATTGACTTACTACAATGTATTAGTTACATACTGGCTCCACTCGCATAAAGATATCACACATTTAGCCGCTGTTATTAATAACTATTTATATTTGGACATCAGCAAGACACAGTGGTCAAGATATCCACACAGAGAGTAGCTTTACGGGCTTAGCGCATCGAGGCCATCCAGCTGTTAGTGCATGTGGCCCGCTTCGCGTTCAACGCCTGTAGCTGTGGTGCTGAATGCACGCAGCTGCTAGTGTTTTGGTCATGGGAATACGCTGTAATAAAGAAAATTAGCACTTCAGTTGCAAGGCAAGAAGACACGAGGCCGAAACGGTCCAACTACTCTTGGGTCTGACGAGCGGCATCTCTTGCGATTTTCCATACAGTGCGTGTTTATATGTTACGTGCAAAGTCCGAAACTGTGCACTTCGGGAAATGTACAGAGATTTTTGTACAAATTGCGAAATGTACCAAGTGGTTTTTACAAATTCTTGGCTGCAAGGCGAGAATACACGAGGCCGAAACGCTCCAACTGCTCCCGAGCAAAAAACGCTCGGAGTCGCGTGGGATTGATGCGCAGTATCTCTTGCGATTTCTATACATACAGTGCGTGTCAGCAGTCTGATTTTCCGTGCACGCACTTGCGTGTATATATATATATATATACTAGTGGGGCTTCGCCCCCCTGCTCGCCTCGCGCGCCAACCCCCCACTGTATATATTTTCGTTACCGTGTAAGGCTACCAACAAAGGGTTACTTTGCAAAATGTGATATGTTATTTTGCAATCCTAATATCTTTACTTTTTCATTAATAGTGGATTCTTATTTAGTACGTTTTCAACGATTTTCACCCTTCATACGTCATGTTCGTTGTGATTGTTTTTTAGGTCTACTTTCACAACGTTGCGTTCACAACATTTTATAAGTTTTTTTTCAAAATAGACAGATTGACGCACTTTTTTATTCATAGGGAATGCCTATTGAGGACTTTTTTGACGAATTAAAATCATCTGAAATGAAAAATTATCTTCGTTCTACCGTATTTTTTTTCAAAAATATCAGGTGATATTTCAGGTGTTAGGTTAAATACAATGATTTTTTACCTAATTATGTTAAAAATCTCGTTGAATTGAACAATTTTTACCTGTGTGACTCACCTGCTAAATCTATTTTCATGAAAGAAAGTTTATTTTGGAGTTTTCTAGACATAGACTGTAAAAAATTTGGTCTCGCCGCGCGACCAAATACAGTGACGCCGCGTACTCACCGTTAGGGACGCACCGCGCGCCCGTTCTGGGCGCGCGGGCTGACTAAAATTAAGACGTGCGGAAGCACTAGCTACACTTTAGGCAGCGCACCCAACATTTGGAGCTGCGGTCTCCCTATTTCATGATTACAATAAATGCATTACGAGCTTGTATAGTTCAGCATTGGACATTGTCACTTGCAGTTAATAATAAAGTTGTTAATAATATTAATTCCATAGTAGCATTAAACGCTTGAAAAATTCGTATACTTGTGGAAACTTAACGGATTTTTTTCTTAAAAATTATCTATTTTCGAGAATACGAGTAGAAATATACAACTACCACGCCCTTCGGGCGTATAAATAATCAAAAAGAATAACTATTCTAAATAAATTAAATAATAGATTATAAACAATAAGTGTATAGTAATAATTATGTTGGCAAATATATTTAATTATGTATATTACAATCATATGAAATTAATTACAATTAAATAATAGATTATAAATGATAAGTGTATAGTAATTATATTGTTGGCAACTATATTTAATTATGTAATATGCATAGTTAAATATAGTTGCCAACATTATAATTACCATACACTTATTATTTATAATCTATTATTTAATTTATTTATAGATCTATTCTCTTAAATTACTAATACGCCCGAAGGGTGTGGTTGTTGTATATTTCTACTCGTCTTCTCTAAAAAAGACAATTTTTAAGAAAAAAATCCGTTAAGTTTCCACAAGTATACGAATTTTTCAAGCGTTTAATGCTACTATGGAATTGATATTATTAACAACGTTATTATTAACTGCAAGTGACGATGTACAATGCTGAACTATACAAGGTCATAATGCATTGATTGTATTCATGAAATAGGGAGACTGCAGCTCCAAATGTTGGGTGCGCTGCGTAAAGTGTAGCTGGGGCTGCCGCACGTCTAAATTTTAGTCAGCCCGCGCGCCATGTACTCTGGAAGCGCCGCGCGCCCGTTCGGTGAGTACGTAGCGTTACTGTATTTGGTCGCGTGGCGGGACCAAATTTTTTCCAGTGTAGTTATGCTGAGGTATTATACTATCCATAGGTATTCTTACGTATATCTCAGTGGTGGAGCTATATGTATATACGAGTAGGTACACATTGCATTACATGTATACTGATTTTTACTTTCTGTGCTATATTCTTTGTATGTTTATACTATCGTAATTATACTTTTGGTATACTCTATTAGTAGATAAGCTATGCTGCTGCTGGCTCAGGTACTATATTCTTTGTATGCTTATGCTATCGTAATTATACTTTAGGTGTACTCTTTTAGTAGATAAGCTATGCTACTACTGGCTCATAGGATTACTGGCTCACCTGCATTTCTGGCTCACCTACCCCCTCCAGCTGTTGGACGAGCAGATTTTTACCCTCACCAGCGCGCGTGTACACCCCTTCCAGCTCGTAAAAATTTTTACTTCCACCAGCGCGCGTGTATACCCTCCTCCCTCCGGCTCGTGCGAATTTTGTATTTATCTTTAAAAAATAATACGATAAATACCAAATGGAATTATATCTCTTTACGTTTTAATTGTAGTCCTTGAAAGGTCTGTCTGATCAGTCTATGAAAAAAATATTCAGCGTATCAAAATAGCCTCTTCGGCATTTCAAATATTCGGCCTCTTCGGCCTATCAAAACAGCCTCTTCGGCAACTAAAAATTATCGGCCTCTTCGGCCTATCAAAAAAAAACCTCTTCGGCCTATCAAAAATAGCCTCTTCGGCATTTTAAATATGCGGCCTCTTCGGCCTATCAAAAATAGCCTCTTCGGCATTTCAAATATTCGGCCTCTTCGGCCTAAGAAAAAAAGCCTCTTCAGGATAAACAATAAGCACATAGTGCATTGATGGAACCAAGTCTCCGGTAGCGCAGTCGATAGCATATCCGACTGTCACACCGAAGACGAGGGTTCAAACCCATTATTCGTCAAGATTTTTTTCTTTAATTCAAAATTTTTTTAATATTCATCTCGACGTAAAAGAGTTAAAAAATGACTCTTACGATTTTTAAAATGAATTTTGAAAAATTATCAAAATAAAAAAAGGGAATGGTGGTTGATGGCCCTTAAAAGGGCCGAGTAAGTTAGATACACGTTACTCGCTTGTCAGCTCTCGGTTCAGCAACTCGACGACTGCAACGACGACGAGCAGCAGCGGTGGACAGCAACAACGAAAAGCAGCAGTGGTACCGGGGAACGACGAGCAGCAGCGGTGGAAAGCGTCAACGAGAAGCAGCAGCACCGGTGGACCATGAGCAGCAGCGACGATGAGGAGTACCATCTCGTCGGCCTATGCGGCGTCCGAGAGGCCCATGAAAAATCCCGTACGGCGCACAGTGGTCCAGAAAGCCTGAAAAATTCTCAAAATTCGTGCTTCCAATGAATTTTTACTTAAATTAAACTTTTTTAGGCTTATTTTGTTCCTCAGAAATTAAACTTTAAAGATCCGAGTCCCTCGGACGTTTCATGATTTTTGATATATATGTATTTCAGGTATATATACAGCAATTTTCGAGTGTCAAAATACTCTGGATACATAATGCCTTGTTAAAGTAACCTGATTTGACACAAAAATTGGTATACGGTGGTTTCTTGGGTCCCTGATTACGAATCAAAGGTCATAATTGAAAATTTCAAAATGGCGGATCCAAGATGGCGGACAAAATTTTCAAAAACAAACTGATTTGTAAAAAAATTGGTATATAAGGGTTATTGGGGTCGCTGATTACGAATCAAAGGTCAAAATTTAAAATTTTAGGATAGCGGATCCAAGATGGCGGACAAAATATTCAAAAATAAACCGATTTGTACAAAAATTGATATACAGGGGTTTTGGGGTCGCTGATTACGAATTTAAGGTCAGAATTGGAAATACTAAGATGGCGGATCCAATATAGTGGACAATTTTTTTAAAATTACCCGTTTTCTGCTGGCTTTAAGATGTAAATGTTTTAGGGTTTTCTGATTACGAATTTCAGGTCACATTATCTGATTCAAAGATGGCGGATCTAGGATGACGGACTAAACGTTAGAAAAATTGCTAGAAAATGCCTCACAATCTCTGCCTCCACTGAATTTTGACTGGATTGAGGCTTTTTTTAGCTTACGTTACTTCTTAAATCGAAACCTACAATGATTATATTCCGTTGGAGAAGTGATGTTAAAAGATATATGCGTATATACAGGGAAAATTTAAATATTTTGTGAAATTTCGACGTTCGGATCAAATTTTAAACTAGTTTCAGATATCCTAGTAGACTAAACTTCTAAATAAGTGTTTAGTATCAAAAGACAATAAATGTGAGGTTACTAAATAATATTCAGGATTCAATATGGCGGCCGATACAAAATGGCGGATTGCCTTTTGTCTCACAACGCATGAGACATGGGGTTTAAAGGGAAGGGTGAACCGAGTATAACATATGAATAGAACGTAATCCGTTTACAATCTCATAATGCCATAAATAAATATTTAAAGAAATACATATTATTTATTAAGAGGAACAAATTTCGTATCTACAAGTATCTGTTCATTAAAAAATAATTATTGTAATATTCAAGTTGGTTGTAATAGCTGATTGTAAATGGATAAGGAATTGATTTGCTAACCAATGTTATAGTTGTCCGTTGTACGTAATATCTTCATTAATAAATAAAGAATAAAAGAAGGCATTTACCCATAGATAAGTACAGATGCGATTATGAAAAGATATGTACATAAATTTGTTTTCCTCTTAACAATATAAATATATATTGATGAATTTTTCTTCTAAGAAT